>JZKD02S2185629.1:6091-21526 GCA_000966675.3 Picea glauca
CTCATTGGAATCAGGAGGAGCAACACTATAGGATGGGATGGCTAGAAGTGACTTTCAGTGGCCAGGGAAGCCACAAGGAGAGATAAGGAGCTTTTTAGAGGTAAAAAGGTTAATTCATTAATTAAAGTGATTTAATTAATTAATTAATTATTAATAAAATGAAAGTCACTTTGGAGGGACAAGGTGAGACAGAAGTATAAAGGAAAGGCAAGGGCCTCTTCTCATCGATTCATGTATGTATTATCTTTTGATTTCTGGCTTCTAGCTAGTGAGCCCAACATTGGGGGTTTTGAGGGTTTTGACTTAACAAACCCTAGAGGACGATTCAGTGGTAAACGATTCCACCTAGATTGTCCCAAGATTGGTATTAGAGATGCAATACTCTCCCACACCATTCTAGTCATATCTACATTAGTGCAGGAGGTTTTATACAGCCACAAGCATAGGAAGAGGAGGAGGGCGCACCATTGGGGGTTTCCAGTAAGGGGGTTGCACCATCTTTGGAGATAGATTCGTTGTAGGATATTGGCAGGGCCATTGAGGATTCTATCACTTGGGTTTTCATTATAGAGCCTTGGACATCATATCTAGTGCTTTATGAGATAGTTTTATGGCTCAAATTATTTCTTGACCAGTGGGGCGAATTGAAGAGAAGGAGGGCGTTTTTGAGATCCAGATCTAGTCCGTTTGGAGGGGTTACACTTCAAATTTTACCCTGACCCTTCACCTAGTGACTTGCAGTGTCCTAATCTATATTTCTGGAGAGTTTTAGAGCATTTGGAGGCCTCCTTCAGCAGGGACAAATTATCTAGGGCTTCAGTCATCTAGCGGGGCACACCATTCAATGGGGGATTTCATATCTACAAAGATTGAGAGGGATCTTGGAGATTCGGGCACCTAGTTTGTTCTTACCATCACCTGATCTATCAGTTGGCATATTTCTTAGGGTGATTGGACACATTTGGTAGCAGGGCTGAGTTATTGAGGGGTTCAACCTTCTATTGGAGCGTGGCATTCTCTAGCTAGAGAGTTTGGCATTCAGATCTGCTTGTATTGATCTTCATTTCTTATTCAGCCTTTGGAGGCATCTTTCGTATTAACGGGAGCATTTTGTAGCAGCTCTTATCTATTGTCTATCTTCTTGGCCATCTGTTGAGCATTCCGGATCGGCATCTTCATTGTAGTAGGTTTCTCTATTTTATGAATAAAGAAGATTTGAGATGTTTTGGCTTGTCTATATTATTTCACATGGTTGAGGTATGTTCCATGGTTATCTCTTTCTGTTATTTGTTGCATACACACATATAAACACATCTAAACAAATAGATCAGCAAACTGTTTGATGAAATACCACAACCAGGAAAAAGTTTTAAAAAGACACCAAAACCGTGATGATCCTTGCATAATGGCTTGGGATCATTACAGCTTGATCACTTGTCAATATCGACGGTCACGTTTTAATGTCATGATGAGCTAGATGGTTCTCATTTACTTTAGATCTTTGGCTATTCGTCTGGAGTAGCAATTCCTCCGAAGTGATTACCTACTAAATGAGTCATAAAGCGATGGTGACCACTTGCTGTCAGTTAACACCTCCACTTATGCTATCCTTCTACTATACTTGATCATCGATTGGGAAAGATCCCGAAGTAGATCAACTGTTAGCATTGACTTCGGCTTTCGATGCTTCGGGTGATTTATCCTTCACATTTCTTCAATATTCCAGAGTTCATTTCACCGAAGTAGATCAGACGATTAGATTTTATTCGCACGATGAATGGTTCTCGTTTATTTCAGAACTTCAGGACTTCAAGTATTTGCTGGTGGTGAAACTCTTGAAGTAAAAAACTCCCAGAGTGACGTAACTTTATGACATCACTTGTTGACATGGCACTAACTGAGTGGCTGCCACATGTCACTTAGATTCGTGACTTACGCATACTTGAAATGACAACTGCACTTTGACACTTTTTATTATCTGATTGTGTCAAATTTCCTTGATGATGTGGATCTACTCATGTGGCACATGTTCTTCTCCTGGATATAACGGTTGTTGTAACTCCTGAAATGTATCTCATATCGATGACTAAGAGTGACTTTGAAACTTTGGCCTTCGAGACTTCAGGTAATTTGATTTCTCCATTTCCCAGTTCTCTTGAAGTGAGATTCCCCGAAGTGTAAACCTAGATTAACTTGACTTCATCCAATGGTCATTCTTTAACCCTAAAAGGCTTAACATGATCCAAAGGTTGTTAGGAATTTGTCTATTTGGGATTTCGGGCCTTTGGCCTTGCTTATCCTATCCTTCTACTTTCCTCCATCTAACGGTTAGGATATCTTTTGAAGTGTTTCTTTATATCAGAAAACTTACATTTATTTTGAGACATTTGTGGCTTACTCTTTCCTTCCACTAAACATGATCTAGTGGTCATGATATATCTCGAACTATTCTTCATATCAGATAGTTCACATTTTCTTCGATACTTCAGCCTTCGAGTGATCTTACCTATTCTAAACCCTTTTCTCCCGAAGTGTTCAGCGTCAAAGTTGACCACTTCTAACTTGTCACGCTCCAAATAGATCAGATGGTCTTCATCTTCACATATCCTGTATTTCCACTTAACTTGATCCAACAGTCGATGTGGATTACGGAACTGTAACTTGCGTGTGGTTTAATTCATCACCCAAACTCCGCAATTGAACTTGTGCAATTGTTGGTGGGTCAACCGTAGTTGTTGATCTTTGAATCGATGAGATCCAACAATCTAGAATAATTGCGGGATTGGAAATAACATATAGTATAATTCTCCCTTTGTGCTCCACAATCAATCTTTGTCATTGATTTGGCGCTTTCGTATCCAACGGTCCTGATTTGATCTGATCATTGACTAGTCCTCCAATGATCCTTCTCTTGTAATATGAAGGAATAGACTAATTGTGGGATTGAAATTAACGCGTTGTTTAATTCTCCCTTCGCGCTCCGCAATCAATCCCTTCCCTTGATCTGGCACTTGCATATACGACGGTCACAACTTGATCTGATGGTGTTTTTGCAATGCACTTTTCCTTCTGAGCTTTGATCTCAGCATATTGTTTGACATTCTCATTATTTGCATATTTTCAATGGACTTTTCCTTCTGATATTTGATCTCTACATATTGTTTTACATTCTCTGCTAACTGTGCACTTTTCCTTCTGAGCTTTGATCTCTGCATAATGTTTGGCATTCTCTTCTAATTGTTATACTATTAACATCAAAGACAATTTCATCTATGATGAATAAATAGTGACAATTCATCATAACAACTTATCATCACATCATAATGGCATCAACTGTTGACATCAATGACAACATATCAATGACAATATGTCCAAAAAAAAACCCTACGGGGAAATATCCGCTTCCCTAGCCAACGTGGCCACTTGGATATGTTTATTAATGCAAAAGAAAAAGATTACAGAGAGATTTTACAAGAGAGTTTCTCACAATTGATCATTGGAAAATGACCCTCCATGCTCTTTAAATATAGATCATGGACCAATCCGATGTTAAGACATATATTAATGCTCATTAAGATCGAGGAGAGTATGAAGCGTCGGATCACTCTCTTTCAGGAACATATCATGACCGTCGAATTTCCTAACTACAAATGCATACTAGTGCATACTAAAGAAACACACTTTTACCTATTGACACATTAGACCAAGTAGATCTTAACTAAATTCTGTGTCTAAATATCCTAACATCCCCCCTTAAGAACAACTTGGGATAGGATTGAGGATTTACAATGTTGACACAGTAGGAGAAGGAAGGATGCATTAGATTCTATCCCCCCTTAATGACAACTTCCTGAACTCCTAACATAAATTAAAGTTTGGAAAACTTCACTGCTGTAAGAGACTTTGTGAAAATCTCTACAACTTGATCTTCTATAGGTAAAAAGAGCACTTCAATAACTTGATCATGAATCAGATTTCTGATGAAGTGAATGTGTAGCTCTATGTGCTTGTTGTGTTGATGTTGAACTGGGTCTTTGGTGAGCCTGATGGAACTCTTATTATCGCACCAAAGTCTGTTCGGATGTTACTGCTCAAATCCAAACTCTGAAAGGATCTATCGAAGCCACAAGGATTATTGACTTGCATTTACCTCTACTTGGTACTCTTCTTCTACTAAAGAAAGTGAAATAGCTTGTTGTTTCTTACAGGCCCAAGTGACAGGTCCTGAACCAAGGTTGAAAACATAACCTCCATTAGACTTCTGATCATCAGGGTCATCATCCCAATCTAAATCAGTGAAATCAATCAATAAAGGAGTCCCCCCCAAACTGTAATGTATCTCGAACTGAATTGTACCATGGACATAGTGAAGTATCCTTTTAGTTTCTTTCCAATGGATTTCATGGGGTGTTTTCATATACCGGGCAACAAGACCAATAGAAAATTAAATATCATGACGGGTATTAGTCAAATATAAGAGGCTACCAAATAACTAACGGTACATGGTGGCATCAACTTCAGAAGAAGTACATGTGGCAATAAGCTTGACTCCAGACTGGAAGGGAGAAGGGGCTGGTTTACAATCATCCATTTGAAAGCAATGAAGAAGGTCACAAGCATACTTAGACTGGGAAATATAAATTTCTTCATTGCTTTGCAAAACTTGGAGGCCAAGGAAATAGTGCAAAAATCCTAAGTCTGTCATTTCAAATTTATTCTTAAGGCTAGTTTGCACATGGTTTAAAATTTTTGAGTCACTACCAGTAAGGATAAGGTCATCAACATAAAGGAAAAGGATTATGAGATGGTTTCCTACTTTCTTGTTATAGACATTAGGATCAAAATGACATCTAGAGAATCTAGTGTCAATAAGAAAGTTGTCAATTTTGACATACCAAGATTGGGGAGCTTGCTTAAGACCATAAAGAGATTTCTTAAGGTGACAAACAAGGCTATAGTCATTCTAGACATAGCCAGGAGGTTGTTCCATGTAGATTTCTTCTTGCAAATCTCCATGCAAGAAGGAGGATTTAACATCCATCTGATGGACCTCCCATTTATGTGAGGCAACAAGGGAAAATACAAGGTGGATGGAATTCGTTTTGGATATGGGGGAAAAGGTTTCATTATAGTCAATTCCTTCAACTTGGGAAACTCCTTTGGCAACTAACCAAGCCTTGTGTCTTTCAACACTTCCATCTGATGCATACTTAGTTCTGTAGAACCATTTACATTTGACAAGTTTTCTTCCTTTTGGAAGAGGTACAAGATCCCAAGTATTGTTTGCCATTAAATAATTATACTCTTCATTCATTGTTGTATCCCAATCTAGATGACCTGAAGCTTCTGCAAATGTCTATGGATCATGAGTCGCTGAAACTTGAGCCAAAAGAGAAGAGGCTTGTTGGAACTGTGAACGTGTTCGACGTTGATATGAATGATCACCGAAAATACCACCAGTTTCTTCTCGTGTTGAATGGACTCATCTAGGAAGCGATGGAACTAGTGTTAGTTCAGGTTTAAAGGACTCATCTGGAGGAAGGTGAGAAAGAGAAGGTGAATTTTCATCCGCACTGTCATCGTCTAAAGAAGAAAATAGAATAGGAGCAAAAGAAGGCACAAACACTGAAGATGGATCGCAGGCCTAAGAAGGCACAATCGTCAAATTAGGCTCGCAGGCCAAGATATTTTCATCAAATTTAACATCTCTTCTAATAATAATTTCATTACAATGTGGTTGAAGAAGTCTATAACCTTTGACATCTTCAGAATAACCAACAAATATACACTTCTGACTTTTAGGCTGTAATGATTTCCTTTTCTCATCAAGAATGTGAGCCCATGCTATACTTCCAGATACACGAAAGTCAATTGCATATGGTTTAATTTTAGTCCAAGCTTCTTTTGGTGTTATATTTTTAAGAGCCTTTGTGGGAGTGTGATTGACTATGTAATTTTCACAGTTGATTTCTTACACCCAATACTTTAGACTTAATCCCTTAGATTGGATCATACAATTAGCCATTTTTTTTAATGTATGGTTCTTTCTCTTAGAAACACCATTTTGTTGTGGTGTATATGGAACAATGTGTTGCATTTGGATACCCTGTGTAGTGCAATAACTTGTAAAATTATTTTTCACATATTCGCTTCCATTATCTATTCTTAACTTTTGAATTTGATGTCCATATTTCTTTTCTACAAGGGCCTTGTAGGCCAAAAACTTGTGAATTTTTTTTATCTTAAGTTTTAAGAAGTAAACCCAAGTACCTATGGAAAAATCATCAATGAAAGTTAAGAAATACTGGCACCCAGAAAAAGAAGGAGAAGAAATTGGAGCACACAAATCACTGTGAACAAGCTGCAAAGGGCCCGAGGCATTCCAAGAGGCACATTTGTCAAAACTGTCCCGATGATGTTTGTCAAGAACACAACTGGCACAAACACCATCTTTGCATGAAACAAGAGGAACACTAGCCAACATTTGTTGATTACATAGTTGTTGCAATGAGCAATAGTTTAGATGACCAAACCGCTCATGCCAAAGTTTTCTCAAGTCATCGCTATGAGCAACAAAAACTGATGAAAAAGATGATGACCCAAAGTTTTCAAACTTGTACAACCTAGTAATATCATCAGCAATTCCAGTTGCAAGAACATGGTTAGGATCTTTTAGATCCTTGATTACAACTTGGTGAGGTGAAAAATCTACAGTTTTACCTTCAACTAAATGAGTGATTTTATATACTGATAGAAGGTTACAATAAATACTTGGAACACATAATACATCATTGAAATTACCATTATCTACTTGAACTGTGCAACTAAGGCTTTGTTGGAGGTACCTTCAGTGTTGATCACTCCAAGTTGTACAAGCTTATCTTCCTCTCTAATCAAAGCAGCACAAAAGGACTCAAGAGTGGGTTTTTTATAATCTTTCCCTAGATCCTCTCTCATGGCATCAAAGGTAGATACAAACACAAAATATGCACTACCTAGCTTACAAAGAAATAATAATATAGATGCAATGCTCTTCCTCCATTTCTATCTCACATTCTTCACATAAAATTCTGAGTGTTTTAAACTTAGATAGATAGTCTCCAAGGAAAGACAAATCACTTGGACATAAGGTCAGTACTTGATTTTCTAACTGTTGTGCTTGAAAAATATTGAGTTTACCAAACATAGATTCAATCTTTTCCCAAGACTCATTGAGGTCATCAATTTCTTTAAGGTGGAACCTTAAATCAGGAGAGATGGACATTCTGATTAGTCCACGTGCTTTTTCACTCCTATTACCCCATTTGACTTTTTTATCATCATCAGTGGGTGTTTTTTCCTTTCCCAAGGTAATCTGGTACAAGCCTTTACTTCTTAATAAATCTTCCATATGAGATTTTCATTGGAAATAGTTGGTGTTGGTAAGCAAGAGATTAATTGTAGAATCCATATTAAATATGCAGATAATATAAATTTAAAAACATAAACTGATGATCTGGATGGAAATATCTCGAAAATTTATGCAGTTTTAAAAACAAACGACATTGAAAACGGACTTCGGATGTGAGAGTTATGCTCTTTTAAAAAAAGGCATAAATAGTAACCAAAGGACCACGTGATAGTGTAAGTTTCTTTATGAGGTGACCCACTTTTATAAAGAGAAGTGGGGATCACTTTTACAATGAAGCTACTTTATAAAAGAAAAATTGCATGGAAAATAAATAACTCTAAAATAAAATATTAAAGCTACTTATAGTGATTCACATTTATACCTAAAGTGAAATACACTTTACAATTTGAGCATGAACTTTTTCAAAAAAAGTAACAAAAGAGAGACTTGAACTCAAGACCTCTTACTTCATAGGGCAACTTTTAACCAAATGGTCTAGCAAAACATATTGTATTTTTTAGGGAGAGGATTGTTGTTGTTGTCGTCGTTGACATCCTTGAAGAACATGCTAAAAAAAAACTTTGTTGACGGCCTTGGAGAGTGTGCTTAAAAAAAAATCTTTTCACACAAGAAAAAAATTCCGCTACTCCATGACAACAAGGGTTAGATCTTCGTTAGCTTATCCAAAAGATGTACCTTTTCCTATATGTTTATGATTTGTCAAGATCGCACAGGGCATGGGGAAAAGAGCATACGTAGATCTAAAAGAGTAGAAACCCGTAAATAAATAATACAAAACCGAAATAAAACCAAAATGATACTCTGCAAAAATTTTAAAAATGCATATTCAGGTTTTATACCTCCATATCTGATTGAAATGGTCGTATCTTGGGAAAACATGAACCTTTTTTAGTGAAATGAAAAATGTTCTTGATTGAAACGAGTGCTATGGACGCAATGGAACAATGCTCTTAACTTATAAATGTACGAAAATGACAGAAAATGGAGATGAGGAATCTAGCTTCACGATCTCGATCTACAACAGGAGCGGGTCTTCAACCTCGCTCTGCTACCATGTTCAATAACACAAGCATTCCAACAGAGGACGAACACCTTTAGTAACCACTCACATAACTAGATCAAATATCAACACACCAATGTTTTCACATAGTAAAACCCCTACAGGGAAACATCCATGGCCCTAGCCAACGTGGCCACTTGGAGCAGTTTAATAATGGAAAATAAAAAGACTACAGAGATATTTTACAAAAGACTTTCTCACAATCGATCATCGGAAAATGACCCTCCATGCTCTTTAAATAGATATCATGGACCAATCGGGTGTGAAGCCACAGATCAATGCCCATTAATATTGAGGAGAGTATGAAACGTCAAATCACGCTATGTGAGGAATATATCGTGATCGTCAGATTTCCTAACTACAAATGCATACTAAAAAAAGACACTAAGAAACACACTTTTACCTAACGACAGATTAGACCAAGTAGATCTTAACCAACTCCCAAGTGTCTAAATATCCTAACAACCCACTATTTAATTAAAAATAGAAGTTATTGTGGAATGAAACTAATTTGAACAACATATAAACCTATTGCAATGTAAATATGAACCTATAGGAAATAAAGTGGAAATGTGGACCAAAGAGGTGGGTCCTCCCAATCGACTTCAAGTTTCCTAAAATATTTTATACTTAAAGGCAAATTGGAACACAAATTCTTATCTCACAACATCAACACAATCCTTTGTATTGATGAAGGTTCAACAACATTACAATAAGATTGATCTATACAAAATATGATATAGCCTAGCTCTAGGTCTCCTCTAACTCTCTTAAATTATTACTACTATTGATCTCCTCCAAACCTTTATTTATACATGAGAGGTGGGAACCAACTGAAAACAATCTTCACAACTTTAGCTAAATCGATTCTAATTGGAAAACAAACAATTATGTTTTTTTACAAATTTGGGCACACATGTAATTTGGGAAAATCCCTATTAAATATCTTCCTAAATATCCTAAATCATTTCTCATTTCAATAAATTTCCCTTACATAACTAAATTTAGCATATTTTGGACAAAACCCATGTTTTCGTCTTCCAATATTTGTCTCCATATCCTAAAAAATCACGCCGAAAGTTAGTTGTTTGAAATTGCTACTAATTTGTACCATAAGAGAAAATCTAGGTTTTACACCTTTAGAAAATTATTTGGATCTCCCAAACAATACCTCATTTTGGAAATCAACTCGCGGTAACCAATTTGGACTTTTTTTCACAAAATCCATGTCTTAGATTTTCTAGATTGGTCTTCATTGCCTCAAATTCATGCCATAAATTAATTGTTCTTAATTTTGGCTAAAGTGTTGTTTATTAGTTATAGGTTCAGATGTGCAACTTGGTTACAAACTAATCAAGACAAATGCATGTCAAGGGTCTCAGTGAAAAAACCCTTGTCTTGGATTTCCTTAGAACTTTGGAAGTATGACGAATGATGATGTGGTTATCAGACCTCCATGTGAAACAAAGTTACCAACTCAACGAGAACTCTATAGAGTTCTTTTTTGGGGGGGTCACATTTTTAGGCTACTTTTTTATATTTTAAATTTTCTTATCCATAATGTATCCACATTTTTTAATGCTTATTTTTTCAACTATTTTCAAAATTGTCTAAATCGTTTTTTTTCAATGGAGTTTTTAATCATTTTTTCATGCTTTTGTTAATGTTAAAAATGGTGTATACCATTAACTTTTTTGAAATTGAGATTTTTCATATAATCATGTCTCCTTAATTAATTTATGGTGCCATACTTTTTAACTATAGTGTAAAATATTATGTTTAAGACATGTTTTACCTTTACTTCAATACGTAGGAAATAATTGTAGCTAAATAACACTACTTTTCAATATTTAGCAAAAAAATGTACATTTTAAAACCATATATAGCAAAAAATATATATACATTTTGGAAGCTATCCGCTTAAAATAACGTTTCAATTCAAACATTTTTATGGACATAATTGAACAAAAAAAGTGAAAAAAAATTAAAAAATTAACCATTTTTTTCTATATTTGTATACATTTGAAGTTAAAAATGACAATATTTAATGTCAATTTACCCTAGTATATTGATTCACATACAAATAAAATAAAAGGAAAATAATAAAAAAGATTCATCATAAAACAACAATAGATACGAATTCACTCTTATTTGAAAATCTGAAAGTCAAAACATTACAGTTATAGCTCATCAAAAGTTTGCAAATTGGTGATCAAGGACTCAAGGTGTTAGTGAAAGTGGGCTAAGGTGAAAATTTTGGGGCATAAGGAGACTATGCTCGATATGAAACATAGGCTTAATTCTCAAGGATACGAAGCATGTGATCAAGATGCATCTATTGTGCAAAAGGGATGCCTAACATGTCAAGAAAGCATACTTGTTGGTGCCAAGAAAGGGGAAGTGGGTACGGAGTTGGCAAGGGAAAGAAAAGTCAAAGTGATATCTTATCAAGCAAAGAGACAAAAAAACCTTGTTTGGAAACTAACGCTCAATATGGTAGAAAAAATTTGTTCGAGAGGAGGAAGAACCACTTTAGAGGTTTGAGATCAAGCAAAGAACGATCTGAGATGCCAAGCAAGAACCAAGTCTTTTCACCAAGCAAAAGATTGGGGTTAGATTGAGGTTTTGTTGGTGAGATTTTTGGTGGGATAGAAAATGAACATTGATTTGCTCCATCCCAAAAAAGACTTAGAAATTGCATGGGAGAAAACCCAACAAGGTAAAATGCCCAAATATGAGGAAATCTTGAAACCAAAAACTTGATAGAAGGATGGAAAGGGATGCAAATTTTGTAGCTAGGGTTATATTGTTGCAAGAGACTCTAAGAAAAAACCTATAACCAAAACCTAATACAACGAAGGAGGAAGACGTCGATAATACATTCTTGAGGATGTGCATGATGAACTATGCTCAATGAAAATCCATCTAGGAAAACTAGGGAAAATAGAAAGGCAAGGGACATTGCATGAGGTTAGATTTATATTTCAACAACTAGTAGAGGGGACCTATCGTAGCTTTAGGATCAAGAATGATGAGAACTTGATTTATAAGGGAAAACAAAGTGGTTCAATTACCATAATAGTAGTAATTGATCCTTGTAGTGAGAAGATAAAAGGGTCAAACCATATCACAAAGGGTGTTGGTTGATTGAGATATGAGAGTGAGAGTTTACAAAGTAATGAGAGAAGAGATTCATGGATTAAGAAAGACTTTAAACATGTTAGTAGAAGTGTAAGACATTGTAATTGTATCCCTGTGAATATCCAATCACAACATAAAGAGATTGTACAATTGTATGTATTTCTACTTGTTTGCAGGCTTGATTGAAATTAAATTTTTTTTCCCTAAGAAGGTTCACTAATCAAAACCATTGTTATTGTAGTATGTAAATTTCTATATATATAGTGACTTAAACATTTGATAGTTTATTGTTCTCTTAAGTTCTAGTCATTCAAATCTTAAGTAATAAACCACATAAATTTTTAATAATAATAAAATAAAATTGTTTTGAAAGGGTTAGAACAAAGTATTCATCCCTAAAAAGTAATCTTACTATTAATGACCCCTAACTTTCATCACTTATAAAATACCATTTTCTTTTATATTCCCTTTTTTCCCTTAAATTCCAAGCATGGAATTTATTTGAACACGATATTCAATTATATTGTGCACCTCCATTCCATTTTTAAAATAAAATGCTATGTTTGTTTAATTTACCACAGGTTTTTAAAAAGTTTAAGAATTACATTAGTTTCAAAAAAGCACATAAGGACTCCTCTATATTGTGTAATGTAATCTAGTTAACATGCCTTGTAATGGTTATACCATTGATTTCTTTTTATTCTTAGAGTTTTAACTATATTTAAAGTCTTATATCATTACTCTTCGTTTCTTCATTACTTGTATTAAGGTTTTATATCATTACTCTTGATTACTTGCATATGATCAATCAAGTCAATATGGAAAAGGAAGGAATGATATGAGATGGATCAATACTAAATTTTAATCGATAAAGAAAAGATAATTTTCTATACCTTTTAAAATACAAAATATTTTTATATCATTACTTTAAATTAGTTAGAAAATCAATCTTACAAACACTTTGTACCATTTATTTATTTGTATATCATTAAAATATCAACCAATTTTTCCTAGCACTATGATCTATTAAATTTTTTATTTTCATTTTCCATTTCTCAAAAAAAAAAAAATCACTTATATATATCACAAATAATCTTCACCAAAAAACCAACAAAAAGTCACAAATAATCTTCACCAAAAAATCATAAAATCTTCAAAAAAAATCATAGAAAGAATAATGAAGGCCTTTAAGTTTTCAATGAACTTTACAATGTCACAAATTTGGTGCATTATATAATAAATTGAATGGGATTTAATTCACTTTCTTATGTTGAGGCATCATCCTAAGATAAATAAAAATTTTGCCTCAATGTTGTTTTGACTAAATGTGTCTACACTACTTAACTTCACTTAATTCTACGTTTACAATTCCAGGAACCACTAATACTTATACGAAGGCATGTCATCAAATCAGTATGACTAAAAGTTTAGTAATAAATGCACCAACAATGATCTATAAAGGCACTATCTAATTCTAGGAAATGCCTGTTTAGTAACCCAATAAGCTAGATTCCTCCTTTGTAACTCAAAGATTAATCAAACTTGCAAAACAATAACTTAAGAGTAATTGTAATCAATTAAATGATGTACGACTTGATTAGAATTGGAATAGTATTTCCATCATTTGGTATTATTAAATTATTAATAAGTATTCTTCCAAAAAAATCAACTAGTCTTTGGAACTGTATGCTATAGTCTTTGGAACTGTATGCTATAAATGAAAGTCATAGTTGTTTTATTTTTGTAAGAAATTGTAATTATGATTTTTGGTAGGTACTTGAAAAGCATTAAGATATATGGGTTATATATCACAGGTTATAATTTGATTTTCCCATGATTTGATATGAGGTATCGTTGATTATATATATATCTATTCATCGGAGTGTTGCAGGGGTGATGTTTGACATTGTCCTAACTTTTCTGTAGATCAAGTTTTGGCTTCATGAGACCTAGACTTGGCTGAGGGGGTTGGGGCAATGTCTCACATCACCTCACTTTAATTGAAAAAGTTGGTTATTTTTCAGTTAGATTGTTGTGGGGGTGATGTTGGGCATTGCTCCAACCTGCCTTGTAGATCAACTCGTAGTCCTGTGGAGCTAGGACTTGGCCTACAAGGAGATTCAGGGGATGTCCAACATCGCCCTCGCGACACTCTAACGAGAAGAAAACCAAATAAATCTGATTGGACTGTCACAGGGAGATGTTGAGCATCGCCTCATCCCTTCAAGCTAAATCTTGACCTGTGAGACCACTACTTGGCTTGTAAGGGCTGAGGCGATGTCCGACATCACCCTGTAGCATTTAGGTCAACACACGCGCTATATGTTGTTATTATTTGGCCTATTTTATGTTATTCTCACCGATCCCCATGCATGCCTAATATTCATGTCATGCATCATTTATTTTATCGTTATGTAGAGGATTTTAGCAAGTTTATTTTCATTGATGGCAACTGATTACATCCGGGTTATTGGCTCGTCAGATCAGGTGTGATTGCTCCTTTGAGTAGAGGAGGTGAACCTGACCCTTAGCATATGGTGAATTCGAGTTTTTGAAGATGTTATACGAAACCCTAAACTCGTAAATGACGTGGCGAAATGTCTTCCTGAGATCCGATTTTATGATCCGTCTTCCCAAGAAATCTGTGTGCGAATCAGTTTATGGTTATAGAAAAAGTAAGGGTAACGAAAATAGTAAGTCGAGGGTGCTGAAGGAGTGGAAACAGTAAGAGGAAGTGAGGCAGCCAGAAAGGTTAACGCACCATACCTGGCAGGAGCAACCTTTGAAATCCATTGGTATTATAGAGTTACGTTAAGAGATCCGATACACATTAAGAGGGTAAGGCATTAAATCTGGGAGTTGTATTTACTTACTGCACATAACTAAAAATATTTGGACCATCTTCAATCTAGTTCGTCCATTTCTAAATTCACATTAAAGAACACTTATCGTCGTATTTACAATTAAATTGCAATTTGAACAATTCAGATGGCTCACAGGTTTTTAAATTTTTTAAAATTCAATTTTAAAATGATTACATTCCAAAGATGTCGTGTTAACGTTGCAGCTGATCCTAAATGGTAAAACATGTAGCAACACCACCAATCGCAGAACTAATACCATTCTACTTTCCCATACATATAATGTATACTAACACAACTAGCCTCTCAGATATGGATGAGCAAAGCACTTCTAAGATGTATAGAACGTATATAAAAGAAATAGAGAGCATGGCAAATACTATTACATCTCGATAAATTATCACATAGCAAGCGTTGCATTAATAAATAATTGCATAATGATTCATAAACATTAAACATAACCAGAAATGATGGTTATATAAACTCTTAGAGATAAAAAATGCACTGGCATTTTTTGAAAGAATGATGCTTAATCTTGTAGGGAACATTTGGCTAGCTTCTCGAGATCCAAATGCAGATTTGAAAGTACCATTGGAAAGCTTAGGATTTGTAGATGTCAATCGACTATTTAAGCACACAAAACGGACTCTCCATGACTGAGAAATTTAATTTTGAAAAAAATTGCGCTTTCACCAGCGCAAAAGGCAGAATTATAACTAGTTAGCTGGTGAAAGCTCCGCCTTTCACTAGCTAAGGAGCGGATTTTCGGGTAAATTAGCTGGTGAAAGCCTGTTACGGCCAGAATAGCCAAATTTTCGCCCAGATCGAGATTTTTGGGTTTGAATGGTTTGAAATCTTCTTCAATAAGCTGGTTATGAATTATCAAATCAAAATCTGAAGGTCATTCTTGGAGATGAAAGTCAAAAGGGAATTTTTTGACTAGATTTGGTCATTTTCAAGGG
>JZKD02S2185640.1:15600-30412 GCA_000966675.3 Picea glauca
TTCACAGTAAAGACTCACTGCCACTAAGATTCATGATTCAAAGTTAAAAATGAGAGTAAATTGTTAATAATCTACACTAACTGATTCACCCCCCCCCCTCTCAGTTAGTTCATACATGTAACACGTATGAGGCCCACGTGCCCCTCTTCCCCACTCTCACCTCCCAAACCCTACACCCACTCTTCCCTGACTCTCCATCCCCAAACCCTACACAAAACATTTGCATAACGCTTTGCTGCCTCTCCTACTCTGCAAAATGCTCTTGGTGGCAGAGAACCCATGTGCTTGTGTTTGGCGTTGGTGCTAGATTGTATTTTGTTGCTTGACTGGGTTCTTATGCGCTTGGTCTCAGCTTGGTCTCAGATGAGACATGGTGAGACACGAGCTTGGCACTTGCGCTTAGTTCTCAGCTTGACTTGTGTTGTGTGCGTATGGTTTAAGAAGAAAATTTTTTGTCTGTGTGTTGTTTCTGTACTCTGTTGGAATCCATGGGTGGGATGCCTCTTAGGTTGGCACTTGCACTGAGCTTGCATTGGTTTGTATGTTGTGTAGGGATGGCTCTTAGGCTGCCACTTGCACTGAGCTTGCATTGGTTTGTATGTTGTGTAGGGATGCCTCTTAGGTTGGCACTTGCGTTGAGCTTGTGTTGGTTTGTATGTTGTGCAGGGATGCCTCTTAGGCTAGTGCTTGCAATGAGCTTGTTGATTTGTGTTATGTGTTGTTTTAATGTGCTAACTTGTGTGTTGTGTATGGAAGGTGTGCTTGGTTTGATAGCTATGGATTTGGAGATTGGGCCTGTGTGTTGCACTAAAGCACCCATTGTGGGCTCCTCCTCCATGTGACTAAGAACTTTGGGTGCTTAGATGATAGCTCAGGTTTAGCAAATAATTCCCTTTCTGAGCTCCTCCTTTGTGGCTTGGCATTTGTATTACAAACCCTACTCAGGGCTCCTCCTCCATGGCATTTGTATACATGATATGCTCCTTGTGGGCTTGGACTATGCTATGGTGTTTGTATACATGATATGCAGAAGTCTTCTTAGCGAAAATAAGAATAATAACTTGGATATTTTGCATTACACACTAAGATATTTTTCTCTAATATGCATCTTGCCTGGCTCGGTCTGGGTTGACTGAAATTTCGTGGGGTAGCTCAGTTGGGAGAGCACCAAACTGAAAATCTGAAGGTTGTGTGGTACAGCATCAATCTTGTAAACTGAAGGTCACATGTGTGATCCAATTAAATTGTGTTGGGTTGTGGGATTTGCGCTTGGGTGCTGGGTTGGGTTTGGCTTCTATATTTGGATCTGAATTTTATTATTTGGTTCCTTGCAAACGTGTTTCTACACAGGAGTGGGTAGATTGTTTAATTGACAAGTTAGAGAAGTCTGAGTATCCAACAAAATAGCTTGAATTTTTTGATAACATATTTCTACACAAAGGTTGGGTAGATTGTTTATTTCACAAGTTAGAGAAGTTTGTGTAACAAACAAAATTGTTTTCCAGCTACAGATCTTCAAGCAGCAGAACATTCAAAAATCCAGTGTACGCTAAACTCGAACTAATCCACAAATTGCAAAGTGATTGTTGCACGTGGGTCATGGCCGAGCCTACCAACACAATTGTGTTGCGTCTCGTGGGATTCTCCTCCATGTGACTTGACTTGCGTTAATCTTTGACTTGTATCTTAACTTGTTATTGTGTGGTGTGTTTGCTTGACAGTTGGTGAACTTAGAATTTAATGCTTAGTCGACTTAGGTTTTGGTTTGGTTTGCAGGTTCTTTTAATTATATTTTTTTTTTAATCAAGATACATAAATTTCTTTCATCTAGCTTTTATATAAAAAAAAAATCTATTCTCTACCTCTTTTATAGGTGAAGCTTAATTTTACTTCTTTTTTCTTTATTTATGCCCCTTTTACAGGTGAGGCTTCTTATAGGTTTGAAGCTTTTATGGGTGAGGCTTCTTACAAGTTTGAATATTTTATGGGTGAGGCTTCTTATAGGTTTGAAGGTGAATAGGCCCCCTTCAAACTTACTTCAAACTTACAACAGTTTCTAAGGTTTTATGGGTTATTGTTGGAACAACTTTACTAAATTTTATTTCTTACATGTGGGTAGGTGGGTAGGCCCTGGTCCAAGTTTTTAAACTTGGATATGATACCATGTGTAAGGTCTCTCCAACAGAGCCTTATAAAACATAAGTTTAAATATAGAAATGTTATCCTAACTTCTTTACAATTCACTAATCGACATATAACCATTCATTATTCAGCATATAACCATGTTCAGCAGAATTAAAATTTATGAGCAGCATGATAATAAACCACATATTCATCATAGTTGTTATGAAAAATATATAAATAATAAGCATGAACAATATACAATAATAAAAACAGCATAATAATGAAAATACCTCAAACTGATGTTGTTCTCCAACTCTGTCCAAGTTGAAGCTCTGCCGAAAACTGACTAACCTCCCAGCCAGCTAGGAATAGCCTATTTGGATCCCTAGCTCTAGGATTCCTTATGATTTCTTGGACCCCAAGTCCAAAATTCCCAGCAACAGGTGCCCCCTGTGAAATTCCTCTGGCAAGCTCCTCAAGCAAGCTGCCAGTAAATCCAGAAATATAGATACAGTCCCAAAATTTTCCTCCCTTCCTCCTCTCCTTCTCCAATATGAAAATATTACCCCAAACAAAACAGACCCCCTTCCTGAGTTTTCCCCCCTTGCCTTATCCTCCTTTCCCCATTATTCACTGCCTTATCCTCCCCTTAAGTCTCAACCACTATATCCCCCCTCCATAAATGGGTACATCTACAAATACACTAAGTCTCCAAAATAAAAATTAATAATTTGTTAAACTAAAATTCATTAAACAAATATTTAGTCATGAAATTAATTAATTAATTAAGGTTGTTACAGTCACAGAAAGATGAAGAAGAACAATGGAAAGTGGTGCGATTTCCACAAAATCCCCTGGAACAACAATGATGAATGTCATTGAAAATAGTCATTAGTGGTCGAGATCACAGAGAAATATATGAACCTGGATTCAGAATCTAATTCAGAAAACACTGGTAGAAGAAAAATCATCGACACAGACCCCATTGTTATTGTCACGACCACAATAATTTAACTAGAAGAACCAGCAGATCCTGAAGAGGGGGAGCACATTTTTCATTCATAGATGTGGGTGAAGGGGACCCCGTTGCAATTTATTGTTGATAGTGGAAGCCAAAAGAACCTCATCTCAGAAAAGGTTGTCAAACAACTGGGATTTTCGACAACACCACACCCACATCCATACAACATCAGGTGGCTTCGCCAGGGACAAGACCTCCATGTGAGCCAGCAGTGTTGATTGTCATATGGAATCCAACCCTTCAAGGATGAGATATTATGTGATGTTTCCCCATTGGGTGTATTTTATGTTCTCTTGGGCCAGCCATATATGTGGAAGATCCATGTTATTTATGATTCTCAACCTCGTAGTGTCATTATTACTCTGGGGGTTCATCTCTACAAGATATCAGAGGTAGTTCCAACTATTGTCCCACCTAAACAATTTCGTAAGGTAGTATCTGATACTATGAAATCCATCTTCTTCACAGTCTATTCAAAAGGTGAACAGAAGAACACAACAACCACTGCAACCTCAGTCCAAGCACCTTATGTCCAATAGAAGTAGGTCAACAAGATTGAAGAAAAGTGAAAGGATTCCTTATACACACATTTATCTCATGTATCTAGACTATTTAAAAATTTCCAACTCTTCCAACCACAAGTTTGTGACAGCCTTAAACAAGCTAAGCAATTCAACTTCTCCAGAAAGGCAAGTAGCTCATCAAGATGCAGATTCAACAAACGTTTTTCCCTCTCCCTCGGGCACTCAACGCAATGGATAACATTTCTTCCTAAGGAGGGAATATTGATCCAACTAGATATCAGTGGCCACCCACTTATTCCAACTGGCTCAAAACAATCTTCTAAAAATTTACTATTTTTAGCAGTTTTTGGTTCCTAAACTTATGGGGCCATTTTGAGGTCCTAAATGAATATTTTTTTGGATTGAGCACCTCAATGACAAACAAAGGCTTTAATTTCTCCCCCAAAATGAATCTCCTCGACAATACCTTTCCAATGAGCTATCATGTTCCCAAAATGGAGATCGTATGCCAAAGTTACGCCCCCGGGAAGTCGATACACCAAACTACCCAAAACGACGTCCACAAAATTGTTGGCTTTTCATATTTCGAGGTTAGGGTTTTGGATTTTATTTATGTTAAAAATTCCTTTAGAGTCTCATTTTAATCATCTTCTTGCGAATGTGAGTATTTTTCACATCTCTTCTCAGAGATAAGATGCCACCATTCTAGCGAGTCTTTCACTCTATATTTCTACAGTTTTGTACATTTCACTCATTAATAGAAATTGTGTATTAATGTATATATGTGCCTTTTGTTATATATTTGATATATATATGTTATATTATTGGCTCTCTTGCAATATCTCTGTATATTTATGTGTTATATCTCCACTCTCATTTCATGCGGAAAATAATCCAGATCACAACACCCATTAAATTACCCTCATGTATTCCTAAGTTTGAAGGGAAAATTGGTAAAGATATTGTTAACCATATCACCTCCTTTCACTTATGGTATTTTTCCAACAACATTACTAATTATTTGATTAGAGTTGTAATTTTCTAGCAAACCCTTACAAGAGTGGCAACCAAATAGTACATTTCCATGAATGCAAGTACCTATACTACCTTTAGCACAATAGCTATCAAGTTCCTTAAACATTTTCAATTCCTTAATAGACATGAAATAGTATTGTAAATCTACATTTACCCATATAAATGGTCATACTCAATAATAGAGACATGTAATTTTTTTATTTTTAAACCCTATTAGATGACCTTATGTTATTTGATTGGTTTCTAAAATCCTTTCTTCCTACCATTGTCAAAGATGTGATCCTTAAATCTTAAGAGTTAGGCCTCATCCACTCTAGCTAGTTATTTGTAGATTATTGTACCCTATGCTCCTAGACCCTCTTTAGTTCATCTTCCCTCCACTATAGGGAAATTTCATGCAATCGATGGGCATATAGAATCAACCTAGTTTTCCACGATATCTTACACTACAAATCAATTTGGCCAAAATTTCCTTATCTAGTGGTACTAATAGTTATTATGAGCCAAATATCCTTATTTCAATCCCTTTCCTTTATACTTTGAATATCAAATATGCCCCTAATACTCCTAATACTCCTCTCAAATTCCCTTTTCATACATAACGTAATTGTTTTGTGTCCCTTGCCAATTTCTATATGAGTGATTGTTGTACCCTCTAGCCACCTTTGTAGTCCTTTGTTTCTTTTGCATCAAATAGTGTCTGAGTCTATCATATTTGTTGTATAATGTTGTTAGTGCTTACGGTCCTCTACGATGCTAATACAAAAAATACCATACCATCACATTACACACCTAAGGTATAGCATGTGGAACAAATGATGCCCCTATATAGATTATATTAGGTATCAATTTTGCAAACCAATTAATTAAAGATAGGGATTTTCCAATTTGATATCAATTACGATCATGGGAGCTCTCAAGTTTTTCCACCTTGAATTTGAATTGGTGAAACAATGCATCGTCCTGCCAACATATATTGCATCTCATGTGCAAGTCAAATAATGTAGAAACGATGTTGGTGGGGCTTTGCCATTGTTGTTAACTACTAGGGACAATCAGAGACGTCTAACTCTACCAAATTCCACAAAGGAGAATGAAGGTACATGTTGATTAAGGCTTTCCACTCAACATGTGTTTTTGGGGTGTAGGGAATACATTATGTTTAAGTGAGTGCGATTAATAATGTAACATTATATTTCCTTTTTTACTATGTTTATCCTTGTTTTTTGGAATAGCTTCTATGGAAACAAAATCTCCTATCCTATTCTCTTCATTTTCAAATCCTCTAACCCTTCATTTTCTCTTGATTTTACATTTCAAAATTTTACTCCACATTGTGAAACTTGAGTGGGCCTAATGGTCAATAACATGCATTTTCTCCCTAGAGGTAAAAGGTTCTAAACTAGTAGGGGTAGAAGCTACACATGTTTATTAATATTTGGCATGTTGTGATGAGGCTCAAAGGGTAGGAAACCATTAGGATATAATCTCACCCCAATGGGATGATGATTACAGCGACATGAGACATCCTCCAGGACACGAACCTAAGAGAGATCCCCTGCGATGGGTGTGTGGTTCCTATCTAAGACATAACTGGAACATAGTGATGGCCTCCTCCTTACAGAGAGTTGAGATGAACTCCAGATGATTCTCCTATGTAACACAGTGAGAAAGTAGATCTATTGAGTTGGATGTGTCTGTGGTTGAGCACAAGGTGAATGTGTGAATTCCCATGATTTGGGTGCATCGTTATGACATAGAGATTGAGACGGTGTATTAGCCTCCTCTAAGTAGAGTGTTGAGATGATGAACTCCANTGGGCTTGGACTATGCTATGGTGTTTGTATACATGATATGCAGAAGTCTTCTTAGCGAAAATAAGAATAATAACTTGGATATTTTGCATTACACACTAAGATATTTTTCTCTAATATGCATCTTGCCTGGCTCGGTCTGGGTTGACTGAAATTTCGTGGGGTAGCTCAGTTGGGAGAGCACCAAACTGAAAATCTGAAGGTTGTGTGGTACAGCATCAATCTTGTAAACTGAAGGTCACATGTGTGATCCAATTAAATTGTGTTGGGTTGTGGGATTTGCGCTTGGGTGCTGGGTTGGGTTTGGCTTCTATATTTGGATCTGAATTTTATTATTTGGTTCCTTGCAAACGTGTTTCTACACAGGAGTGGGTAGATTGTTTAATTGACAAGTTAGAGAAGTCTGAGTATCCAACAAAATAGCTTGAATTTTTTGATAACATATTTCTACACAAAGGTTGGGTAGATTGTTTATTTCACAAGTTAGAGAAGTTTGTGTAACAAACAAAATTGTTTTCCAGCTACAGATCTTCAAGCAGCAGAACATTCAAAAATCCAGTGTACGCTAAACTCGAACTAATCCACAAATTGCAAAGTGATTGTTGCACGTGGGTCATGGCCGAGCCTACCAACACAATTGTGTTGCGTCTCGTGGGATTCTCCTCCATGTGACTTGACTTGCGTTAATCTTTGACTTGTATCTTAACTTGTTATTGTGTGGTGTGTTTGCTTGACAGTTGGTGAACTTAGAATTTAATGCTTAGTCGACTTAGGTTTTGGTTTGGTTTGCAGGTTCTTTTAATTATATTTTTTTTTTAATCAAGATACATAAATTTCTTTCATCTAGCTTTTATATAAAAAAAAAATCTATTCTCTACCTCTTTTATAGGTGAAGCTTAATTTTACTTCTTTTTTCTTTATTTATGCCCCTTTTACAGGTGAGGCTTCTTATAGGTTTGAAGCTTTTATGGGTGAGGCTTCTTACAAGTTTGAATATTTTATGGGTGAGGCTTCTTATAGGTTTGAAGGTGAATAGGCCCCCTTCAAACTTACTTCAAACTTACAACAGTTTCTAAGGTTTTATGGGTTATTGTTGGAACAACTTTACTAAATTTTATTTCTTACATGTGGGTAGGTGGGTAGGCCCTGGTCCAAGTTTTTAAACTTGGATATGATACCATGTGTAAGGTCTCTCCAACAGAGCCTTATAAAACATAAGTTTAAATATAGAAATGTTATCCTAACTTCTTTACAATTCACTAATCGACATATAACCATTCATTATTCAGCATATAACCATGTTCAGCAGAATTAAAATTTATGAGCAGCATGATAATAAACCACATATTCATCATAGTTGTTATGAAAAATATATAAATAATAAGCATGAACAATATACAATAATAAAAACAGCATAATAATGAAAATACCTCAAACTGATGTTGTTCTCCAACTCTGTCCAAGTTGAAGCTCTGCCGAAAACTGACTAACCTCCCAGCCAGCTAGGAATAGCCTATTTGGATCCCTAGCTCTAGGATTCCTTATGATTTCTTGGACCCCAAGTCCAAAATTCCCAGCAACAGGTGCCCCCTGTGAAATTCCTCTGGCAAGCTCCTCAAGCAAGCTGCCAGTAAATCCAGAAATATAGATACAGTCCCAAAATTTTCCTCCCTTCCTCCTCTCCTTCTCCAATATGAAAATATTACCCCAAACAAAACAGACCCCCTTCCTGAGTTTTCCCCCCTTGCCTTATCCTCCTTTCCCCATTATTCACTGCCTTATCCTCCCCTTAAGTCTCAACCACTATATCCCCCCTCCATAAATGGGTACATCTACAAATACACTAAGTCTCCAAAATAAAAATTAATAATTTGTTAAACTAAAATTCATTAAACAAATATTTAGTCATGAAATTAATTAATTAATTAAGGTTGTTACAGTCACAGAAAGATGAAGAAGAACAATGGAAAGTGGTGCGATTTCCACAAAATCCCCTGGAACAACAATGATGAATGTCATTGAAAATAGTCATTAGTGGTCGAGATCACAGAGAAATATATGAACCTGGATTCAGAATCTAATTCAGAAAACACTGGTAGAAGAAAAATCATCGACACAGACCCCATTGTTATTGTCACGACCACAATAATTTAACTAGAAGAACCAGCAGATCCTGAAGAGGGGGAGCACATTTTTCATTCATAGATGTGGGTGAAGGGGACCCCGTTGCAATTTATTGTTGATAGTGGAAGCCAAAAGAACCTCATCTCAGAAAAGGTTGTCAAACAACTGGGATTTTCGACAACACCACACCCACATCCATACAACATCAGGTGGCTTCGCCAGGGACAAGACCTCCATGTGAGCCAGCAGTGTTGATTGTCATATGGAATCCAACCCTTCAAGGATGAGATATTATGTGATGTTTCCCCATTGGGTGTATTTTATGTTCTCTTGGGCCAGCCATATATGTGGAAGATCCATGTTATTTATGATTCTCAACCTCGTAGTGTCATTATTACTCTGGGGGTTCATCTCTACAAGATATCAGAGGTAGTTCCAACTATTGTCCCACCTAAACAATTTCGTAAGGTAGTATCTGATACTATGAAATCCATCTTCTTCACAGTCTATTCAAAAGGTGAACAGAAGAACACAACAACCACTGCAACCTCAGTCCAAGCACCTTATGTCCAATAGAAGTAGGTCAACAAGATTGAAGAAAAGTGAAAGGATTCCTTATACACACATTTATCTCATGTATCTAGACTATTTAAAAATTTCCAACTCTTCCAACCACAAGTTTGTGACAGCCTTAAACAAGCTAAGCAATTCAACTTCTCCAGAAAGGCAAGTAGCTCATCAAGATGCAGATTCAACAAACGTTTTTCCCTCTCCCTCGGGCACTCAACGCAATGGATAACATTTCTTCCTAAGGAGGGAATATTGATCCAACTAGATATCAGTGGCCACCCACTTATTCCAACTGGCTCAAAACAATCTTCTAAAAATTTACTATTTTTAGCAGTTTTTGGTTCCTAAACTTATGGGGCCATTTTGAGGTCCTAAATGAATATTTTTTTGGATTGAGCACCTCAATGACAAACAAAGGCTTTAATTTCTCCCCCAAAATGAATCTCCTCGACAATACCTTTCCAATGAGCTATCATGTTCCCAAAATGGAGATCGTATGCCAAAGTTACGCCCCCGGGAAGTCGATACACCAAACTACCCAAAACGACGTCCACAAAATTGTTGGCTTTTCATATTTCGAGGTTAGGGTTTTGGATTTTATTTATGTTAAAAATTCCTTTAGAGTCTCATTTTAATCATCTTCTTGCGAATGTGAGTATTTTTCACATCTCTTCTCAGAGATAAGATGCCACCATTCTAGCGAGTCTTTCACTCTATATTTCTACAGTTTTGTACATTTCACTCATTAATAGAAATTGTGTATTAATGTATATATGTGCCTTTTGTTATATATTTGATATATATATGTTATATTATTGGCTCTCTTGCAATATCTCTGTATATTTATGTGTTATATCTCCACTCTCATTTCATGCCGAAAATAATCCAGATCACCACACCCATTAAATTACCCTCATATATTCCTAAGTTTGAAGGGAAAATTGGTAAAGATATTGTTAACCATATCACCTCCTTTCACTTATGGTATTTTTCCAACAACATTACTAATTATTTGATTAGAGTTGTAATTTTCCAGCAAACCCTTACAAGAGTGGCAACCAAATAGTACATTTCCATGAATGCAAGTACCTATACTACCTTTAGCACAATAGCTATCAAGTTCCTTAAACATTTTCAATTCCCTAATAGACATGAAATAGTATTGTAAATCTACATTTACCCATATAAATGGTCATACTCAAGAATAGAGACATGTAATTTTTTTATTTTTAAACCCTATTAAATGACCTTATGTTATTTGATTGGTTTCTAAAATCCTTTCTTCCTACCATTGTCAAAGATGTGATCCTTAAATCTTAAGAGTTATACCTCATCCACTCTAGCTAGTTATTTGTAGATTATTGTACCCTATGCTCCTAGACCCTCTTTAGTTCATCTTCCATCCACGATAGGGAAATTTCATGCAATCGATGGGCATATAGAATCAACCTAGTTTTCCACGATATCTTACACTACAAATCAATTTGGCCAAAATTTCCTTATCTAGTGGTACTAATAGTTATTATGAGCCAAATATCCTTATTTCAATCCCTTTCCTTTATACTTTGAATATCAAATATGCCCCTAATACTCCTAATACTCCTCTCAAATTCCCTTTTCATACATAACGTAATTGTTTTGTGTCCCTTGCCAATTTCTATATGAGTGATTGTTGTACCCTCTAGCCACCTTTGTAGTCCTTTGTTTCTTTTGCATCAAATAGTGTCTGAGTCTATCATATTTGTTGTATAATGTTGTTAGTGCTTACGGTCCTCTACGATGCTAATACAAAAAATACCATACCATCACATTACACACCTAAGGTATAGCATGTGGAACAAATGATGCCCCTATATAGATTATATTAGGTATCAATTTTGCAAACCAATTAATTAAAGATAGGGATTTTCCAATTTGATATCAATTACGATCATGGGAGCTCTCAAGTTTTTCCACCTTGAATTTGAATTGGTGAAACAATGCATCGTCCTGCCAACATATATTGCATCTCATGTGCAAGTCAAATAATGTAGAAACGATGTTGGTGGGGCTTTGCCATTGTTGTTAACTACTAGGGACAATCAGAGACGTCTAACTCTACCAAATTCCACAAAGGAGAATGAAGGTACATGTTGATTAAGGCTTTCCACTCAACATGTGTTTTTGGGGTGTAGGGAATACATTATGTTTAAGTGAGTGCGATTAATAATGTAACATTATATTTCCTTTTTTACTATGTTTATCCTTGTTTTTTGGAATAGCTTCTATGGAAACAAAATCTCCTATCCTATTCTCTTCATTTTCAAATCCTCTAACCCTTCATTTTCTCTTGATTTTACATTTCAAAATTTTACTCCACATTGTGAAACTTGAGTGGGCCTAATGGTCAATAACATGCATTTTCTCCCTAGAGGTAAAAGGTTCTAAACTAGTAGGGGTAGAAGCTACACATGTTTATTAATATTTGGCATGTTGTGATGAGGCTCAAAGGGTAGGAAACCATTAGGATATAATCTCACCCCAATGGGATGATGATTACAGCGACATGAGACATCCTCCAGGACACGAACCTAAGAGAGATCCCCTGCGATGGGTGTGTGGTTCCTATCTAAGACATAACTGGAACATAGTGATGGCCTCCTCCTTACAGAGAGTTGAGATGAACTCCAGATGATTCTCCTATGTAACACAGTGAGAAAGTAGATCTATTGAGTTGGATGTGTCTGTGGTTGAGCACAAGGTGAATGTGTGAATTCCCATGATTTGGGTGCATCGTTATGACATAGAGATTGAGACGGTGTATTAGCCTCCTCTAAGTAGAGTGTTGAGATGATGAACTCCAGATGAATATCCTATGTAATGCAGTGAAAAATAATATTTGTTGAGTGGATGTGCCTGTGGATGAGCACAGGTGAACATGATCCTAGTGGTAGAGCACTAGAGAGTGTGGTTCTCCTGTGAGATGCAGTGAGATAGAGATATGGACATCCCTATGGATGTGCCTCTAGTGGCTGAGCACTAGTGGGTGTATGAGATCCCTTGGTATATTGTTCAAGAGTCAAACTTACCTGTAACCCTATTTGTAATGTAAAGGGTACAGGTCGGCCCCACCTTAATGTAAAAGATAATTAATGTAAAAGATAATTAATATAAAAGATAATTAATGTAAAAGATAATTATCTAGTAATTATTAATTATATTTTGAGTTATTGAGGTCATCCCTATTGTGCTAATAGAGACATAATTTGATGTTACAAGCCTTATATAAATAAATGTGAATCCCCATTGAGGAAACACACTTATCATTGTGTCATCTCACGATTTCAAAAGTTGTGGTCTGAAATTGTGAAAATTACAAAACCCTCTTGTGTGCTAGGTTTGGTGATGGTATGGGACGTCTTTCTCTTGAATAATATAGCAAAGGATTGTTTGGGTTTTCCTCCCTTGTTGAGAAGGGTTTCCTAGGATACTTCTTGTGTTCTTGTGCATGGTCGTTCTTCTTGTGATCTTGGTTTGTTGCAGTAGTTATGGTTCAGTCTATGCTAAAGAGTAAGAAAAACTAAAATGCATCATCTTACCATAAAATCAACATGGTATCAGAGCAGGTCCTGAAGATGACCATTTTCACATTGATTATTGAATATAATCATAATATACATTTGTTTTTGAAAATGAGCCACAAGTTTGCAAGAAGTAAAGATCACTACACCATCGGCTCACCTAGTCATTGCTCCACCCGGTCATCATTCTATCGTGCTACAGGATTAATGGAAGCCAACACATAATTTAAGATGTCGTGCTACAAGATGTGCAGGTCTGGAGACAGTGTGCCATGTATCATTTAAAGAGTGATTATAATTGCAGAGGTGCAACGGGTTTGCAGTCCAGAAGTTCAAAAGGTTAAAATCAGTGCATAGAAGATCTTCCAATGTATTACAATGCATCCATCGCATGCCATCACAGGCCAGGAGTTCGAAAGGTTAAAGGGTAGCTGGAAAATTGCAGGCCTCTAAAGTTGTCGCAGAAGTATGGGTTCCTAACAACAAACCCTTACATACTTAACCGCAAACCCATGGAAACAAAATTAAGGAAGTTTAAAAAACATGTTGGATCACTAAGAGGGGGGGTGAATCAATAATAGAGCAATATAATCATTTTTAACCATATAATGCAAGTGTTATATCAATGTAGCATTATCATCCAATATTTGTAGAGTAAATAAAAAAATGAACAAATGAACAATCATACACATACAAAATACACCAATTTTTTTACGTGGAAACCCAAAGTGGGAGAAAACCACGGAATTTTTTTTCTTATATGTCTTGAACATATAAGAAAGCATCATCAAAAAAATAACATACCTTAGAAAGAATCATCAAAAAAATTTATCCTCCCTTGAATTTTGATCTTCTTTACTTCACCTTCCCTCTGAAATTTGTCTTAAATATCCTTTGGTTACCTCAGTCACTTGTAGATATTCAATATGCTTAAGTGTGATTAAAATGAGAGAGCCTTGCCTCTTATTTATACTTTCATGTAGCTTCCTTAGAAGCATCTTCTAGACCACTTTGTCCACATAGCCACTTTGTCCACATAGTCACCTATGTCCAACTTTTCCCAATTTTTCACTTGTCCGTATATAACCCGTTTTCCTCATTTTAGGGTTAACCTTCTTATAACCACTTTCCATAATTATAAATTTATCCATTTGCTTTATTATTTAAATAATCCTCCTTGACTTTGTCACTTCATTGTATTATTTAAATAATCATCTTTGACTTTGTCACTTCACTTTATTATTTAAATAATCTTCTTTGACTTTGTCACTTCAATTTATTATTTAAATAATCCTCTTTGACTTTATCACTTCACTTTATTATTTAAATAATCCTCTTTGACTTTGTCACTTCACTTTATTATTTAAATAATTTCTTCTTTGTAAGAACTTTGACTTCTTTGACCTGTTGGGGCTTCAAGCCAACATATGAGGATCCTCCAACTTCATAAGAACCTAACTCTCAAACCATGAGGAGTTATGTGACGTTACACATACCAATCTAAATGGCATAACATGTATTATTCATCTAGAATATTCTTGCCTGCAAATATATCAAAACGCATACCATTATACATCAAACAAACTTGGGTCCTTTACCCAAACCTTTGTGCTATTGGAATTAGCTACCAAACTTTATTCAAGGGTTTACATCAATGACAACAACCCAATTAATCAACAATATCCCCCTTTGGAATTGATCTAAACACTTTGATGCAATATTGAAATCATATCACTCATTCTCCCCCTGGACCATGCCTGCATCTCTATGACCAACTCTCCCCCTAGAACCATGCCTCTATCCTCTACATCTGATAAATATCTCTCCCTTTGTCATCAATGGAAAAGGTATATTTCCATTCAGGTCTACTACCCCTCACTGACTCGTTTGATCTCCCAACATGAACTGTCATCTCCATGGTGCTTCCTCGTGTACATCTAATACAAATAAGATAAGCATTCAAAAGCATTCATTTTGGAGTATAAATAACTCCAAGTCTCTGGAAAAGATACTCAAAGGATTCCCATGGAAGTGGTTTTG
>JZKD02S2185662.1:0-10610 GCA_000966675.3 Picea glauca
GAGTACATGGTTGAGACAAGTAGTTGATGAGTTGGCACATACATGAGGTGTATAGTTGATGATGTTGGTACATATTGATGAGTCATAGTTGATGATTAGTTGACACATGATTGGTGCATACTTGGTACATGGTTGGATGCACTTTTTTATGGTATAGGTTGATTACAGGTTATTTGCTACAAGTTAGTGCATGGTTCATGCACTTGTTTATGGTACAGGTTGATTACAGGTTGAGAAACAGGTTGATGCATGGTTGATGCATGCTATATATTTATTGGTATAGGTTTACAACGGTATATATCACAGTGACAGGTTGACATTGGTTCAATCATTCTACTTATACTTCAGGGTGGCAGGATGGGGCAAGGACATGCGGTTGTAGCCACCTTCCAGTTGTATTCGGAGAACATAGGGGGTTGTAGCCTCCTTCTGGTTGTAGCCAGAGAATTGGGGAGTTGGAGATTCCCTCAGGTTTTATCCTAAGAAACTAGGGGTTGGAGCCTCCTTCCAGTTGTAGCTTGAAAACAAAGGAAGTTGGTGCTTCCAATGAATGTAATTCTTCAAGACATATAAGAAAAAACATTATGTGCTTTTCTCCCAATTTGGGTTTCCACGTAAAATGTTGGTGTATTGTCTATGTGTATGTTTTTGCATTTGTTCATTTCTTATTTACTCTGCAGTTATTGGATGACAATGCTTCATTGATATAACACTTGGATTATATGGCTAAAAATGATTAAATTGCTCTATTATTGATTCACCCCCCCTCTCAGTAATCCAACAATAACTCCCGATGTGACATTCATTTTTGGTAGGTATTCTATTATTACAAGGTCAATGATATAGAATTGTGCACAAGCATGAAGGATCAGATATTAACAAGGAAAATTAGGACTCCAATACTAAATACACATTATTATATAGATGGATATATGTATATGTATTTAATATCTATTTGTAAAGGAAAACATTTATATGTGTTGTAGAAAGGTACTAGAACTTTTGGAGAACCACTCTTATAAAGTTTCTTAAGTTAGCCTAGTGTGGGATTGTCCTCACATGACAAGAAGAATATAAATCTATGGGAAAAGTGAACTTTACCTACCCTTTCTACGAATCTATTAGATGAAATTGGAGATTAATGTCCCATAGAATTTTATTTTATTTTCCCAAATTTGAGGTACATTACATATGGTATCAGAGAAAAGGTTACAGCAATTGGACCTTGAACAGGGCCACATTATTCACTTAGCACATGTTTTTATTTATGTAAAACTAATAAACTTTTATTGTTACAAACAGAAAACCCTTTTTTGTTTCATGTTAATTATGGTAGCCCAGGATGATGCAGAAATCAAACTTGATGGGAATCCTGAACAAAGACATCCTAAAGACCGAAGAAAGAATAGTGGCGGAAGCTGACCTACTGAATTTCTGGAAACGATGAGGAATATCATTGTTGAGATACAGGTTTTCAAAGCCGACAATGAGAAACTAAAGAAAGCACAGCAGGAGAAAAAAGAAATAAATGAAGTCATGTTGCGTAGTATAGTGACAAAGAAAATCCTAGAGGATGATAACCATGAAGAAGAGGTCAGTAAAAGGGCCTCCAAGAATTCTGGTCCTGAAGGAGAAAAAGAGGACAACTCATCTGAAGGTACCCCTTCAGTTGAAGATAAAGAAAGACCAGACAGAAAAAGGAAACAGGTAGATCATCTTGAGGGAGAATTTAAGAAGATCAAAACTGCTAAATTTGATGGGGAATCCAGCACAAGTGAAGAAGCGGAAGCATGGTTGTTGGACATCAAAAAGTATTTCTAGATATACAAGTATTCTAGCAATATGAAAGTTAGAATGGCCATCTATAATCTGAAAGGAAAAGCCAGCATTTGGTGGAAAGACATGAAATTGGCCAAGGGACTAAAGGAGAAACAGATGGAATGGTCTGAATTAAAGAAATACTTTAAGAAACAGTAACTATTTGAAATCTACTACGAAAGAAAAATGAAAGAATTTTATGAGTTGCGACTTGGACAAATGTCTATGGAAGATATAATAAATAAATTCCTTAAAATACGAAGGTTTGTACTTTATATCCGAGAGGATAAAGTGAAAATCCAGTGGTTCCTAAGTTGTTTACCACGGTCCTACAAGGACATAATCGAATTTGATAATCCCAAGTCCCTAAGTGAAGTATTCATAAAATCCCGATTGTGTTACGACCAAAACAAAAAACAAGAAGAACTTCCCAAGTCTTGGAAAGACAAGAAACAAGACCAAATGAGCCAGCGGAAGAAAGGATATAAGCCAGCCCCTTATTGAAATGCAACAAAAATATTTCCAAGGAAATATTTTCACTCCAACCATCCAAGCACACAAGGAGGCGGTAAAATGGTAAATTTGGAAACAAAGAAGTTTCGGGACAACCCTCAGGATTCGTTAAAGTGTTGGGAATGTGGAGAACCTCATCTAAGGAGGAATTGTCCACATTTAAATTCAGCAAACAGAACTATTATTCATAATTTGTAGGAAGCCTCGACGGTGGGTGATGTGGGCAGAAGCTTGCATGGAATCAATGAAGCCATAGATGGTCGTCAAGCCGACCACCAGTCCTCTGTGGTAGAAATTGAAGGTAAAATCAATAACGCTCGAATTTTTGTTTTAACTAATCCTAGAGATACACTAAGTTATATCACACCTAGTGTAGTAGAGTCAAATAAACTTAATAAAATGAGACACGCAAAATCATGGCTGGTACAACTAGCAACAGGAACTAAAAGGAAAGTGGTTGAATTTATTTATGATTATGAGTTCAGTTTATATGGTCAAAACATAAGAACAAATATGAACATTCTACCACTAGGATCTTATGATGTGATTATCATAATGGATTAGTTAGAAAGGAACAAAGAAGTACTAGATTGTTATGCAAAGACACTTAAATATAAGGATGAAAATGACACTACTAGGATAGCCCAAGGTATACAAAAACCATTATCAGCTAGACAAGTCATAGCAATGCAATTCAAGAAATTCATGAGAAAGCGTTGTCAAGTTTACGTCATACAAGAAACAAACCTGTTAGAAAAAGAAGATAAACCCATCTTGGAAGACTTTGTTTTTCTACATGATTTTAGAGACGTCTTTGTTGATGAAATACCTAAATTACCCCCTAGAAGGGAAATAGAGTTTTCTATAGACCTGCTCCTAGTTCATCCCCTATCTCTAAAGCACCTTACTGAATGGTTTACATAAATTAACAGAATTAAAAATGCAACTACAGGAATTACTGGACAAAGAATATATCAGACCGAGTGTTTCACCATGGGGTGCACCAGTCCTCTTTGTGAAAAAGAAAGACGGTACTCTAAGACTATGTATCGATTATAGACAATTGAACAAAATGACTATTAAGAACAAGTACCCCTTACCTAGGATAAATGATATGTTCGATCAAGTAGGTGGGGAAAAGATATTTTTGAAATTGGATTTACGATCCAGATATCATCAACTTAGGATAAAAGATGAGGACATAAGAAAAACAAATTTTCGAACAAGATATGGACATTACGAATTTGTAGTCATACATTTTGGACTCACTAACGTGCCAGCCACATTTATGTGTTTAATGAATAGTATTTTCAATCAGTATTTGGACAAATTCGTATTGGTACTCATTGACGACATTATGGTATATTCTAAAACAAAGGAAGAACACTTAAGAATAGTTTTGCAAACTTTAAGGAAGCACAAATTGTATACTAAATTTGATAAGTGTGATTTTTATCAGAAGAAGATACAGTACCTAGGACATGTAATATCTGCAGATGGTATTGCAGTCGATCTTGAGAAAATAAGGTCCATTATGGAATGGCTAGTACTGAAGGATGTGGCGGATATTCGGTCATTCATGGGAATCACTGGATATTATCACAGATTTATAGAGGGGNATTTGGGTTTCCACGTAAAATGTTGGTGTATTGTCTATGTGTATGTTTTTGCATTTGTTCATTTCTTATTTACTCTGCAGTTATTGGATGACAATGCTTCATTGATATAACACTTGGATTATATGGCTAAAAATGATTAAATTGCTCTATTATTGATTCACCCCCCCTCTCAGTAATCCAACAATAACTCCCGATGTGACATTCATTTTTGGTAGGTATTCTATTATTACAAGGTCAATGATATAGAATTGTGCACAAGCATGAAGGATCAGATATTAACAAGGAAAATTAGGACTCCAATACTAAATACACATTATTATATAGATGGATATATGTATATGTATTTAATATCTATTTGTAAAGGAAAACATTTATATGTGTTGTAGAAAGGTACTAGAACTTTTGGAGAACCACTCTTATAAAGTTTCTTAAGTTAGCCTAGTGTGGGATTGTCCTCACATGACAAGAAGAATATAAATCTATGGGAAAAGTGAACTTTACCTACCCTTTCTACGAATCTATTAGATGAAATTGGAGATTAATGTCCCATAGAATTTTATTTTATTTTCCCAAATTTGAGGTACATTACATATGGTATCAGAGAAAAGGTTACAGCAATTGGACCTTGAACAGGGCCACATTATTCACTTAGCACATGTTTTTATTTATGTAAAACTAATAAACTTTTATTGTTACAAACAGAAAACCCTTTTTTGTTTCATGTTAATTATGGTAGCCCAGGATGATGCAGAAATCAAACTTGATGGGAATCCTGAACAAAGACATCCTAAAGACCGAAGAAAGAATAGTGGCGGAAGCTGACCTACTGAATTTCTGGAAACGATGAGGAATATCATTGTTGAGATACAGGTTTTCAAAGCCGACAATGAGAAACTAAAGAAAGCACAGCAGGAGAAAAAAGAAATAAATGAAGTCATGTTGCGTAGTATAGTGACAAAGAAAATCCTAGAGGATGATAACCATGAAGAAGAGGTCAGTAAAAGGGCCTCCAAGAATTCTGGTCCTGAAGGAGAAAAAGAGGACAACTCATCTGAAGGTACCCCTTCAGTTGAAGATAAAGAAAGACCAGACAGAAAAAGGAAACAGGTAGATCATCTTGAGGGAGAATTTAAGAAGATCAAAACTGCTAAATTTGATGGGGAATCCAGCACAAGTGAAGAAGCGGAAGCATGGTTGTTGGACATCAAAAAGTATTTCTAGATATACAAGTATTCTAGCAATATGAAAGTTAGAATGGCCATCTATAATCTGAAAGGAAAAGCCAGCATTTGGTGGAAAGACATGAAATTGGCCAAGGGACTAAAGGAGAAACAGATGGAATGGTCTGAATTAAAGAAATACTTTAAGAAACAGTAACTATTTGAAATCTACTACGAAAGAAAAATGAAAGAATTTTATGAGTTGCGACTTGGACAAATGTCTATGGAAGATATAATAAATAAATTCCTTAAAATACGAAGGTTTGTACTTTATATCCGAGAGGATAAAGTGAAAATCCAGTGGTTCCTAAGTTGTTTACCACGGTCCTACAAGGACATAATCGAATTTGATAATCCCAAGTCCCTAAGTGAAGTATTCATAAAATCCCGATTGTGTTACGACCAAAACAAAAAACAAGAAGAACTTCCCAAGTCTTGGAAAGACAAGAAACAAGACCAAATGAGCCAGCGGAAGAAAGGATATAAGCCAGCCCCTTATTGAAATGCAACAAAAATATTTCCAAGGAAATATTTTCACTCCAACCATCCAAGCACACAAGGAGGCGGTAAAATGGTAAATTTGGAAACAAAGAAGTTTCGGGACAACCCTCAGGATTCGTTAAAGTGTTGGGAATGTGGAGAACCTCATCTAAGGAGGAATTGTCCACATTTAAATTCAGCAAACAGAACTATTATTCATAATTTGTAGGAAGCCTCGACGGTGGGTGATGTGGGCAGAAGCTTGCATGGAATCAATGAAGCCATAGATGGTCGTCAAGCCGACCACCAGTCCTCTGTGGTAGAAATTGAAGGTAAAATCAATAACGCTCGAATTTTTGTTTTAACTAATCCTAGAGATACACTAAGTTATATCACACCTAGTGTAGTAGAGTCAAATAAACTTAATAAAATGAGACACGCAAAATCATGGCTGGTACAACTAGCAACAGGAACTAAAAGGAAAGTGGTTGAATTTATTTATGATTATGAGTTCAGTTTATATGGTCAAAACATAAGAACAAATATGAACATTCTACCACTAGGATCTTATGATGTGATTATCATAATGGATTAGTTAGAAAGGAACAAAGAAGTACTAGATTGTTATGCAAAGACACTTAAATATAAGGATGAAAATGACACTACTAGGATAGCCCAAGGTATACAAAAACCATTATCAGCTAGACAAGTCATAGCAATGCAATTCAAGAAATTCATGAGAAAGCGTTGTCAAGTTTACGTCATACAAGAAACAAACCTGTTAGAAAAAGAAGATAAACCCATCTTGGAAGACTTTGTTTTTCTACATGATTTTAGAGACGTCTTTGTTGATGAAATACCTAAATTACCCCCTAGAAGGGAAATAGAGTTTTCTATAGACCTGCTCCTAGTTCATCCCCTATCTCTAAAGCACCTTACTGAATGGTTTACATAAATTAACAGAATTAAAAATGCAACTACAGGAATTACTGGACAAAGAATATATCAGACCGAGTGTTTCACCATGGGGTGCACCAGTCCTCTTTGTGAAAAAGAAAGACGGTACTCTAAGACTATGTATCGATTATAGACAATTGAACAAAATGACTATTAAGAACAAGTACCCCTTACCTAGGATAAATGATATGTTCGATCAAGTAGGTGGGGAAAAGATATTTTTGAAATTGGATTTACGATCCAGATATCATCAACTTAGGATAAAAGATGAGGACATAAGAAAAACAACTTTTCGAACAAGATATGGACATTACGAATTTGTAGTCATACATTTTGGACTCACTAACGTGCCAGCCACATTTATGTGTTTAATGAACAGTATTTTCAATTAGTATTTGGACAAATTCGTATTGGTACTCATTGACGACATTATGGTATATTCTAAAACAAAAGAAGAACACTTAAGAATAGTTTTGCAAACTTTAAGGAAGCACAAATTGTATACTAAATTTGATAAGTGTGATTTTTATCAGAAGAAGATACAATACCTAGGACATGTAATATCTGCAGATGGTATTGCAGTCGATCCTGAGAAAATAAGGTCCATTATGGAATGGCTAGTACTGAAGGATGTGGAGGATATTCGGTCATTCATGGGAATCACTGGATATTATCACAGATTTATAGAGGGGTTTTCCAAAATTGCTTACCCTATCACATCATTACAAAAGAAAGGGACCAAGTTTAAATGGTCACAGAAGTGTTAAGACAGGTTTAATAAGTTAAAGGAATTGTTAACAACCAAACCAATCTTAAAGGTAGCAGACCCAGATAAAGACTTTACCATATGTGCTGATGCAAGTAAAGAAGGACTAGGTGGCATCCTAAGTCAAGAAGGACACGTTATTTTTTTTGAGTCCCAGAAATTAAAGGAACATAAGTGAAACTACGTCACTCACGATTTATAATTGGCAGTAGTAATACACGCCTTAAAAATGTGGCGACACTACATAATGGGCAGAAAGTTTCTATTATTGACAGATAATAGCGGTGTGAAATATTTGCTTAGTCAGCCAGACCTTAATGCAAGGCAAGCAAGGTGGCTTGCCTTCTTGAGCAAATTCGACTTTGAGGTAAGACATATCAAGGGTAAGGAAAATAAAGTAGTTGATGCTTTAATAAAAAGAGTTCATGGGTTATTTGAAATAAATGTCAGCAAGGCAGAAAGTGATCTTGAACAGAGGGTAAAGACTGCAGGTAACAACAACGAAAATTACACTAAGACAGTGGCAGAATTACAAAATACTACAAAGGATTCAGGAAAAACAAAGCTGAGTATTGATAAAAACGGCCTACTACGATTTAAAAACAGAATAGACATACTAGATTCAGCAGAGTTAAAATTAATAGTTTTGGATGAAGTGCATAAGAAACCATATTCTGGTCATCCAGGATACTAGAAAACGATAACAACACTTAGAAAATTATTTTATTGGCATAATATGAAGGGTGAGATAGTTGAATGCTTAGCTAAGTGTCAATATTGTCAGCAAGGAAAAGACAAACACCAACATCCCGCCAGCCTATTGCATCCCTTACCAATACCGGAATGGAAATGGGAGACTATATCGTTGGACTTTATTACAGGTTTGCCTAAAACTCAGAAACATAATGATTATATTATGGTGGTAATAGATAAACTTAGTAAGTCTGCACACTTTATTCCTGTAAATTCTACTTTTAAAGATATTAACATCGCTGAAATATTTATGAAAGAAATTTTTGGACTGCATGGTATTCCTAAAATGGTGATTTCGGATAGAAACGTAAAATCTACATCTTCCTTTTGGAAAGAATTGTTTGCAGGGATAAATACTAATTTGAATTTCAGCATGAGTTATCATCCACAAACAGATGGACAGACTGAACGAACAAATCAAATTGTAGAATATATGCTCCACATGTATGTAAGAACAAAACCGAGCAAGTGGGAAGACTACCTACACTTGGTAGAATTTGCATATAACAATGGGTACCAAACTTTGGCTAAATTGAGCCCCTTCGAAGTACTATACGGAAGAAAGTGTATGACTCCAATTCATTGGGAAAATTCAGTTGATAGACTCATGGTTGGACCAAAGATGCTCCAGGAAATGGAAAGTACGGTAAGAAAGGTACAACAGAACTTAAAAGAGGCACAGGACAGACAAAAGATTTATGTGGACCAAAAAAGAAGACACTTGGAGTTTCAAGTGGGAGATCATGTTTACTTAAAGGTCAAAGCCCAGAAGAGTTCACTAAAGCTAGGGAACTGTACCAATTTGGAACCCAGGTTTTGTGGGGCCTTCGAGATATTAGCTCGAATTGGACCCGTAGCATACCAACTTGCACTCCCATCCAATCTAAAAATTCATAATGTATTTCATGTTTCATTGTTAAAGAATTATGTTCATGAACCTACTCATATGATCGATTGGAACTTGGTGCAGGTGGAACCAGAAGGAGAGTTCTAAGTGGAACCCCTGCGTATTCTAGACCGAAGAAAAATATCACTTCGAAACAGATTCGCCGCTCAGGTAAAGGTGCAATGGAAGCACTTTAGCCCTGAGGAGGCCACTTGGGAGTTGGAGGGAGATTTGTGGAAATGTCATCCAATATTGTTCTAGGAAAGGAACGAACACTAAGGATAGTGTTTTACTAAAGGGGGAAAGGATGTGACATCCCCAAAAATAAAGTATTTTTGAATTTGCAATTTCTTAGGAAATTTATTCCGTTTTTGGTAAATTCAAAATTGGAAAAAAAATTCCATTTATGGAAATTCTGAATTTTGAATTTGGTTAATTGTAATTAATAATTATTACTGTTGGGAAGAGATCTGATTTGACCCAACTAACTACTTGACTATGGCACTTGTATGAAAACAAAATATTCTATAATTATTGCAGGAGGACAAATGGAACAGGCATGTTGAAATCCATTGACCATGACTCCATGAGTGGGGAACATGTTGGAAATACCTTAGGGTTGATTGTTACAACCGGAAAATCAGGAATTTGGCCATTGGAAGCCCCTAAAAATCAAGGATTTGGAAATCTGCAAAAATTCCTAAGAGGGAAAAAGACCTAGGAATTTTTGGTTTTGAGATATGGCATATGTGAGGAGGCAGGAAGTTGCCTAGTATGTTTGGGAAATATCATTGTTTTGTTTGTTGTTATGAACACTACTTGTTGAGTGTGAGGCAAGGAGAATATTTCTAGAGTGGAATGACATTGCTGAAGAGGAGTTCTGAGTTATCCCTCATGGATTCATGGTCAGGCTAGGGGGTGAACAGGACAAGATTGGCTGCCATGTTCTAAGGTTGGGAGGAACATGGTTGTTCCTTTTGTTTTTAAGTGAACCAGTTTAGATATGTTCCTCTACCTTTATTCTAGTTATAGATGTCCATTTATGCTAGAATGATGATCAGAGTACATGTATACATTGTTGGGTGAACTATTTCTATTGAAATTATTTCCAACTCAAAAATCGTTCTATTGATTAAAGAGGGTATTTATATAGATATATCTAGTATCATCATTGTGTGAATTCTTACTATGAATTAGATTACAAATGGATGGAACAGATAATAAATAGATCCCTACCAAACTTAAATCTATGCTCAAATAAGTCTGTTTGTTGTATTTATGTAACTGTCAATAAACTAAATTACGGAATGATGGTAATAGACATAGGTTAAACCTATACCAATGTTAAATTTATACTTGAAACAAGTCTGCCTGTGTATAGTTATAAATACATAATAATGATGAATGAAATTGGAAAGCACGAATACAACAACATAATTATAGTAGAACCAAACCCTTCATGATCACATAATTATGGTACTACGCTTTAAAGACTTTATAAAATACTACTATACTACCATGTGTGGAAATTTTAAAGGAAACGATTGTATAATTAGTAATAAGGAAATTATGGAAAGATAGATAGAATATTCCAGGAA
>JZKD02S2185673.1:19323-30877 GCA_000966675.3 Picea glauca
ACGTCAGATCTAGAACAACACGATCAGAATCTGATTGGTTGCACACAAAACTTCGTGAGCCCCTGGTACGATGATATTAGACACTGTCTTCAACATGGATCAACACCCCGTCATCGTGACCCTGCTAAGAGAAGAGCTTTGAGACTAAAGTCCGCCTCCTTTCATCTAGTTAACGGTATACTGTTTCATCAAAATTTTGATGGCGTACTGATGCGTTGTCTTGAAAAGGACGAAGCAGAAAAAGTTTTGCTCGAGTTGCATGAAGGTGAAGCTGGTGGTCACTTCGGTGGCGATACCACTGTGCATAAAGTCCTAAGAGCCGGTTACTACTGGCCAACACTCTTTAGAGACGCCCATGCCTTATGCCGAAAATGCATCATTTGTCAAAAAGCATCAAGGCGTTTGCAAAAACCAGCCTTCCCTTTGCAACCCGTCACAGTCGATTCTCCTTTCCAGCAATGGGGCCTTGATATCATTGGTCCTATTAACCCTCCATCGTGCGTCCCTGACAACGACGCCAAATGTTGGGCTCTAAAGATGTCCTAAAAACAACCTCTATGGATCAGCTGAAGGTAGGCGTTGGCACAAGAATTTTACTTGTTGCCTATGTAGGTTCTTACCTTCCATTTTCAATACCTCATCCTCCATAGATGCAACACCTGCAAAGGGAACAACCATTGTAACAAAAGAATGACATTTGTCCCACTCAAATGAACAACATTGCTTGCAAAGCGAACAACAATCATAACAAGGGAACAACAGTTGTTACATTGGACCGAACTATTGTTGTATTAATTTCATTGTAGTACTTTCCCAACCATATAATTTGTCAATCCGAGGTTCGTAGACTTACGAAACACACACAAAGTATATGCAGGACTGAAGCTAATTTAACATAATCTAATGTTTAAGCTACAACTGAAATTGAATCATTAATCTAATGCAGGAAGTTAAAACACACAACTTGGAATTGAATTGCAACAACACATGACTGGAATGAAATTGCGTAAATGAAATTAATCTAGGAATGGAAATTGCGTCAAAGGATAAACAACATGTGAAGAGTGACAAAACGACACATGTGAGCTCACACTAACAGTAAAGCAATCTCAAATTAAATTACAAGAATCAAATGGCAAATCATGAAACAATAATGAAAGCATGAATCAAACTAACAATCCCATTTTCTTTCAAATCCTAATGACTACCCCTAAATGACTACGCAATGACTACCCAATGACTACTCAATGACTACCCCCTCCTGAAGAGAGAGCACTCTCTTTTATACATGAGAGCCTTGAAGATAAGATAGCCATCTCATAATTATAGATTCACTTTTCTCTCAACCAATTTCCCATTATTACTAAATATAATCCCTTCAATTCCTCACACATAGCTCTCATATATCTTGGATAAGATATGCCAACCAAATCTCCATGATATTCTCCTTAGAATAGGCTTGAATTATCTCCTCAAATATTGAAATGGTGGAGGAAGTATTCGAGAAGTCTTTTTGAATTAATCCTTCACATATTCCTACACATTATAAAGCTTACACCTTTTTGAGATATATATAAAAACATGTCAGTTTTCTAATATTTAATCACAATTTCCTTTTAAATACTAAAATGAATAAAGTGGAAAATAATAATATGAAGCCCAAATATATTTATGAAAATGATATCATGAAAGGTTAATGGGCAATGAAATGTGAAGAATGATGAAGGGAAAGGTGGATTAAAATATGACATTTCTGAGCCCCAACACACAGTTGGATCAAGATGTTTGGTTGATAAACTCAGGAGCATCATATCATATGACACCACATAGAGAATGGTTCTGTGAATATGAACTATATAAAGCAGGACATGTGTTCTTCGGGGACGACTCGACAACCAAAATTGTCAGACGAGGAAGAGTTCGACTGATACTGCAGGATGGGAGGCGTAGAACACTCCCATGTGTGCTACACATTCTGGGTTTGGAAAGAAACTTGATATCTATCAACAATATGAGAGATGTAGGGGTACACACTCTATTTCAAAAGGATTCATGCCATATGGTCAGAGGTGCGATGGTCTTAATGACAGGCGTTTGGATTGGAACCCTATACAAGTTATTAGGGATTGTCGACTCGACTGGATGCAACAACATCGTTGTTCCTGAATTTGAATCGACTTCAAATTGGGTTGATTCGATCCAAACTGACTCAAAAAGTCATCGTAAATTTGACCTGACCATGCTATGGCACGAGAGGATGGGACATATTGGAGAAAAAGGACTTCGCGCTATGCATAAAAAAGGTATGGTTGAATATTTTCTTGAATGTAATTCATAATTCAACTTTTGTGAACATTGTATATATGGAGAAAAAACATGGGTGAGGTTCCCATCTAGAGCGATAAGGGAAAAGGGGATTGTAGAGCTAGTTCATAGTGATGTTTTTGGTTCCATTTCAGTGACTTCAGTTGGTGGATATCTATATTATTTCTCCTTCATAGAATATTTTTCCAAGAGGACATGGATATATTTCCTAAGGAAGAAATATGAGGTTTTCAATAAATTCAAAGAGTTTAAATCTCTTGTAGAAAACTAAACAGATAAGAAGAATAAGGTGATGAGAACTGAAAACGGTGGTGAATTCTATGGAAAGGAATTTGATCAATTCTGGAAGTAGTGTGACATAGCACGCCAAAATACCAGACCATATACCCCACAAAAAAATGGATTTGCTGAGAGAATGAACAAAACAGTGATGGGAAAGGGAAGGAGCATGCTCAATGGTGTCGAGATCGCATAAGTATTCTGGGCGGAGGTAGTTGACACTGCAAAATATCTATTAAATATGTCTCCTTCATCAGTGCTAGTCGACATTTCTCCACATGAGGTATGGTATGGTAAGAATCCTTCAGTTTCACATCTCAAAGTATTTGGCTGTGATGCATTTGTGCATGTTCCCAAGGAAAAGAGGAACAAGCTGGACAAGAAGGAAGTCAAGTGTATTTTCATTGGATACAAAGAAGGAATTAAAGGATATAAGCTCTAGGATCATGCATCAAGGAAAATCATGTATAGTTGAGATGTGGTCTTCATAGAATCCAGAAGTAATTCAGAGCCTGAAGAAATTGTTCGATCCAAGAATAATCCAGAGAAGGTACGGTTTGAACTGAGGAATGAAGAATATGATTCAGATGAGTCGATTGAATCAGAAGAATAGGTGGAACAATCAACCTTGATTGTAAGGAGGTCATAACTAGTAAGAAAACTAGTTGAAAGGTATAGTCTGCCCGAATTCCATTTCGTATTCATGTTAACTACCACTAACGATGAGCCCAAGTCGATCGGGGAAGAAGTCGACTCAGAAGAGGGAAAACTATGGAAGGATGCCATGGTTGAAGAGATGGAATCCTTGAACAAGAATGAGACATGGGACTTAGTCAAATTACCTAGTGGAAGAAATCTTGTCGGCATAAAATGGGTATTCAAGAAGAATATGAACGCAATAGTTCAAGTTGAGAAATTCAAAGCTCGACTGGTAGAGAAAGGATATTCCCAAGTCAAAAGAGTCGACTTCGGTGAGATTTTTTCCCCTCTTGTAAAATTAACTTCCATTAGAGTACTAATGTATCTAGCTGCAACATTTGATCTAGAAATATAATAGATGGATGTAAAGACAATGTTCCTACATGGGGACCTGGAAGAAGAAATCTACATAAAAAAACCTGAGGATTTATAGTAAAGGGAAAGAAATATTTGTTGTGCAAACTAAAAAGATCTCTTTATGTTCTAAATCAATCACCAAGGATGTGGTACCAAAATTTCAACACATACATTCTTAGTTTGGGGTTTGTGAGAAGAAAAGTTGATCACTGTATATATTCCAAAGAAGAAGGTGGGCATTTCATATATGTATCATTATATGTCGATGACATGTTGTTGATTGGAAAAAATATGAACACAATAAAGGAGGTGAAGAAGAAACTATCCTCCAAGTTCAACATGAAGGATATCAGTGCAACGAACTTCATTCTGGGAATGGAGATCAAGAGAGATCAAGAAACTAGAAATATCTAGTTGAACCAAAAGAAGTATATTGAATCAGTTTTGAAACGTTTCAAAATGAAGGATTGCAAACCTGTGAAGGTGACAATTCCTATGGGAGCAAGGATAACTGTTGAACAATTTCCAAGGACACAGGAGGAAATAGAGGACATGGAACGTGTTCCCTATGCAAGTGTTGTTCGTAGTCTAATGTATGAGATGGTATGCACTTAACCAGACATTACCCATGCAGTGGGAGTGTTGAGTAGATACATTTTGACACCTGGGAAGGAGCACTAGATAGTCGTCAAGAGAGTGTTTAGGTATTTGTGTGGCGCAAAATACTATGCTATATGCTACCAAGGAAAATATGCAGGTTAAAGTGAATTAAATTTACATGGATTTTTCGATGTCGATTGGGCTAGATATCTCGATCGATGAAGGTTGACCAATGGATATGTGTTCAAAATGTTCTGTGGAGAAATAATCTAGATGAGTAAGCGATACATGGTCGTAGCCTTGTCAACAAGAAAATCCTATTACATGGAAGCCACTCATGGAAGTAAAGAAGCAGTATGGTTGCAAAGGCTATGTTCAGGAATCAGGTTTGAGAAAATGCTATGAAGATAAGTTGCAATATTCAAAGCACAATATTTCTAGAAAAGAACCCAACTTACCATTCTAAGACTAAGCACATTGATGTACACTACTATTTCCTGAGAGACATGGTGGAAATAAATAAGGTGTTGCTGGAGAAAGTAGACATGCTGGAAAACATAGCACACTCTTTGACCAAGTCCGTGAGTGCTATAAAGTTCTCTTGGTGCAGAGAGGAAATGGGAATTGCTTCCCTAGGTCTATGAATGAGAGTTGAAAAAATATCTCATGGTTTCAGAAAATAAAACAACAATTGGGAGAATGTTGGGTTTTTATATTCTTTGCAGTGAAAGTCTAGTCGAGGTGGATCGACTAACAGTCGAAGTTGAAGGAATAGACAACAAGATGAAGGTCAAGGTGGTTCGACTAGGTAAATTCAAAGTCAAAGGAATCAACAACAAGTTGAAGGTTTAGGTTGTTGGAATAATGAAAGGGGGGTGAATTAGTATGAGTACTTTATTTCCACTTTCAACCACAATCTGTATTCTTTAACTTTATGAGAAATATTCAATAGTTTAGCATTAGAATTTAATGTATCATCAACAATATAAATCAACCATGAACAATAAGCAACCACAATACATAGTACACCAAAAGTTTACGTGGAAACCTAATGCAGGGAAAAACCATAGAATGGTTTTCTTATATTTCAAAGTAAATACATTTATAGGAAGCACCAACTTCCTTATTTTACAACTACAAATTGAAGGAGGCTACAACCCCCTAGTTTGCAGGCTCCAACCTGAAGGAAGCTTCAAATCTATGATTCTCCTACACCAACTTGAAGGAGGCTACAACCCGCTTTCCTTGCCCCGTACAACCACACAGAAATATAAATGTAGACAACTTCTCACTACCACTTAATCAATCAACCTGTTACTAATTTGTCATTTTCACAACCATAACCTTTCACTAATGATGTGATTCATCAACTGTTACCACTCAAACCCTTAAGCCTCAAACCCTCATACCAATATCCGCAAGAATGTCTTTCAATTAAAATACTCATGAATTGCTAGTACATTTCTGTGTCGGACTACTGTAGAATATATACCTTAACATACAAAATAAACCATACCTCTCAAAATGTAGCTGACCTAATGGATTAGATATTATAAAATTAAATTTCCTCAAAAAATCCGTTCCATGTGCTCTATAAACTCACGGATTTCCTTGCTTTGTCCCACTGTGGCTTGTGGATGTCCACTCCCTACTTCCACTGCAACCCAAAGATTTCCTTGCTTCTCTGTGCATTCATGTTTTCCTTCACTGAACCCTGTGGATATCCACGCTCTTCCTTCACTGCAACACATGGATGTCCACACTCTTCCTTCACTGCAACTCATAGATGTCTTCAAGAAAAATCTATAATAGTGAGCTCAAATTCGTCGCTTCAGCTCCTACAACTTCACTATTCACTGAACTTCACTTCCTCAGACTCACTGCTTTAGATACATGAATAGTACCTTCCCATAACAATTTACAACACAAATATTCAATGTTCTCTATAGGTGTTAATACGAGTCTCTTGAAGTCTTATTTATACTTTCCAAGTGACTTCCTGTAGGGACTAGCTTGTAATTGTTTTAACCCTTTTTCTTATGTTAGGGCTAACCCACACTCCCTTGTTGCAACCACTTTACCCTTAATTAAATTCTTGTTGCAAATAATTTACCCTTAATATGTGACCTGTAACTTCTTGTTGACTCGTTGACTTTCTAGGGGATTCTAGATCATTCTTCATGGTCCTCCAACTTTACAAGCCCATAACTCCTCAATCGTGAGGAACCACATGGTGTACTCCATATCATTAGAAACATAATGATATGTACTATATATCCATGAATGAGTTACCTACATTTACATTGTCCTACATGTCCTTTTCCTTGATCAACTGTGGGTTCCATAACCATACCTTCGAGGCTTCCTGACTTCTTCAAGGGTTGACATCAACGAAAACCAATCTTTCAAGAATACCCCCCTTTGTCATTTATGTAAACTCCATGATGTGATACCACAACATTATTCTCCCCCTGTGACCATCTCTCCCTCTGTCTTTATACCTTTCATCTTTCTCTCCATTTTCATGGATCTACTAATTCTCTCCCCCTTTGACATCAATGTTAAGGGATAACTTCTTTGGGGATGCTCTTCCTATTTGCATTCTTCATATCGTTTTGCTGAATTTTTGTCTTCATGGTGCTTCCTCGTGTAAACCATTTACATATATGAAAATCATTCAAAAACTCTTGACTCCAAGTCATCACGACTTTTCATATTTACTTATAGTCTCCCCCGTCCTATTGTTCTTAAGGCTGTGAAGTTCACTGCGGGGTAGAAACTACTCCAAGTCTCTCTCGAAGATACTCAAAAGTTTCCCTTGGAAGAGGTTTAGTGAATATATCTACAATATTCTCTTTTGTCCCAATGTACCATAGCTTGATGTTCTTCTATGTATCTTGTTCTTGTATAAAGTGATACTTGATCATAATGTGTTTTTTCTTGGAATGCATCACTAGATTGTTTGAGATAATAATAGCACTTATGTTATAAAAAAGTATCAGAATGGATCATCATATTCCACCTATGTATCTTGAAAAGTGTTTTTCATCCAAAGAACCTGAGTACAACATGCTACTACGACAATGTATTCTACTTCTGTAGACAATGATATTGATGACTACTTCTTGCTTAACTAGGATACCGGAAAATCACCAAAAAGGAAAGCTTCTCCACTTGTACTTCTTCTATCGTCAATGCTTTGAGCCCAACCTGCATCTATATAAGAAACTAGATATATTTCATTTCCTTTTGGATACCATAGCCAATAGTGTATCTATTTCTTTGAGATATTTGCATATTCTCTTTACTTTCATGACATGTGTTTCCTTTGGTGCTTCTTGAAATATTTCTACCTGTCCAACTTCTTGCATCACATATAGTATTGATGATGTCACATAGAGTAAGCTTCCAATCATTGATCTATATCCTTGGATTCATCTTCTTTTCTCAAGTTGCAACTAGTTTGCATAGGAGTACTTACGGGTTTGCAATCTTCCATTCCAAACCATCTTATCATTTCTTTGATATAAATGGTATGTAAAATAAATATACCTATATCATGATGATATATCGAAAGTCCCAAAAAGAAAGTCAACTCACCAAACAAAGACATTTTAAACTCATTCTGCATGTCTTTATCAAACTTCTGACTCATCTTGTCATCACCACTTCCAAATATAATGTCATCAACATAAACTTGAATTATTAATATACTATCCTAATTTACCTTTATGTCGATATTGATGTTTGCATTGCCTTTCCTGAACCCTATCTGCTACAAATACCTGTCCAACCTTGAGTACTATGGTATGGGGGATTGCTTGGGACCATAAAATGCTTTCTTTAATCTGTAAACATAATCTTCCCTTTCTGATAGCTAAAATCCTTTTGTCTGCTGAATGTAAAATTCTTCTTATAGCTCTACAGTTAGGAAGGTTGATTTCACATCCATCTGATATAACTTGATCTTGTTTGAACACTCATTAGCCAAGATTAATCTAATTTCTTCCATTCTTGAATCCATGGAAAAAGTTTCTTCAAAGTATATTCCCTCAACTTGGGCATATCCTTTGCATACTAGCCTTGATTTATTTGTAGTTACTTGTCCATTCTCATTCAACTTGCTCCAAAATATGCATTTTTTGCCAATCACGTTGTTGTCTTTCGGTCTAGGAACCAGTTCCCATGTGTCATTCTTCTCTATCTGGTCCAATTATTCATCCATAGCCTTAATTTAATGTTCATCCTTGCTGGCCTCTTCAAAATTTTTTGGTTCAATTGTAGATAACAATGCTAGGTGTTGTTGTTCTAGTGAAATTCTTCTTCTTTAGGTTTCAACTCCTACATATTTATTCCCAATAATATGTTATGGTGGATGATTTTTCAGTACTCATCGGCTAGGTGTCTTAGGAGGTAATTGTTTCTCATCTTCTTCTTGTTCTGCTTCTGGATTCTCTTCTTCTTCTGCTTCTTATTCTTTTAGATCTTATTCATCATCCCGTTCTTCTAAGTCTTTGCTTCCTTCTTTTTCCTTATGTACTTCTGTCTCATCAATATTTACATTTATGCTTTCCACATTTTTGTTGAGTCTTGTACTGAAGCATTTATATGCTTTTCTTTTTCTTGAATACCCAACTAGTATGCCTTTGTCAATTCGGGAGTCAAATTTTCCAAGCCTTCCATCTTCTCTTTTGATATAACATTTGCTTCCAGATACTCTAAAATGATTCACATTTGCTGGTCTTCCTTTCCATAACTCATAGGGAGTCGGATCACTGTTACTTCTATGCATTCCTTTGTTCAGGATATGAACTGCTATATGTAGTTCCCATTCCCAAAATATTTCACGCAACTTGGAATCTTTCAACATGGTCCTGGACATTTCTTATACTATTTTGTTCTTTATTTCGACAACTACATTCTGCTAAGGTGTTCTGGATGTTGAGAACTATCTTTTTATTCCATGTTTGCCATAGAAATCCATAAATTCCTTTGATGTCAAACACTTTATTTTCAAATCCATCTTAGTTTCAACCATTTGCTTGTATATCTTGAAGTGTTCAAATGCCTTTGAATTCTTCCTGAGAAAGAAAAATACAGTCATTTTCGTGTAGTCATCCACTAGTAGCATAAAATAATGTTCGCCATTTAATCCCTTTTTTCTTGTAGGTCCACATAGATCAGTGTGTACAATCTCTAATGGTTTTTTCGTGGAGTAATTTTTTGATTTGAACTTGGTCCTGGTTTGTTTTCATTGTAGACACTGCTCACATAGGGTATGTTATAGCCCTATATTTCATAGTATCACCTGGTGATTAAAATTTCTTCCACTAGTCATATTTTATTGTAAATAACATTTTATTATGCAAATGATTTACAGAAAGAAAAAGAAAAACAAAAAGAAAAAGAAAAACACAAGAAAATAAATAAAAAGAAAAAGAAAAGGATAAAAATAGAAAAAATGAAAAGAGGGTATAAAAATAATAAAGTACAAAAAAATAAAAAAAAGAGAAGATATAAAAACCCATCAAAAATAAATTTGGTTTGACTCATACTGTTTAATCATGATCAAACGATTTGAATTTATGTTTATAGGTTAGTGAATAAATTTGGTCAAATAGTATAACCTTGTCCTTAATTAGCTAGGTTAGAGTAATAATTAATACAACAGTCTAAGCTAGATTAATATGTTAGTTGATTAGGTTAGGAGTTAGGTTAGTGATGTTTATTTCAATAAAAATTGAAAAGGGATTGTTAAAATACCCTCTGTTTGAGTAAATTTGAATATTTTTACCTTAGGAAATAATACCATGGTGTAAAAGTGGGAAAGGGTAAGCTTAGAGCTACCCATTGTATGTTTTTATCCTAAGTTTTCTAAACGATAAGAATTTTTGTTACATAGCGACTAAAGGATGCACAAGTTTCAATGACGTCATCCAACAACGCCCAGATCGATGGTCCTCCAAGTATTTTAGACCCCCTCAATGTTTCTACCTTTAACGGTGGCGGGTGGGGGGGGGGGTCCGAAAAAGTTGTTTCCCCCGTGCTGGCCCCACCTTACGTGTCACTCTCTTAGAATTTCGGACCCCCCCTCCGGATTCCTACCAAACCATTACCTAATACTGCTCACCTCACTCTACCACCATACCCCACTACCACCTGCCACACGTCACATCCCACTTACCAGTTAGCAAATCAATTCCCTCCCCATGACCGTTAATCACCCCGTCATCACCCCATTTCATAACGTGCACCTCCATTGCACTGTAAAACCCCATTTATTCACCCTGTAACATTATTTGTCGATGCATACATTGTGGACACCATGCCAAAGCTAGCTTTCAAGCCAACTTCCATAATGGTTCACTGTCAACAGGTGCAATTAACCTGGTGTAATGTACCCCAAAATTACCATTTTTTTTTCTAGGTGCATTAAAACTCCTTTAATCCGTTATACTTGATTTGTTTATAACTAAAAATGATACTGTCAGAATTACGACATGCACTTATTTGTATTACCAACAACTAAAACAAGGTAATCAACCTTTCCATGAAATCGTGCCTATTACCATTACTCAAAACATGTGCTAACCTTTAGTCTACAAAGTTCTTACCTTTATCAAGGGATCCACAAAATCATTTCACTAAAGTTCCACTTTTTAAATAATTCCTAGCACTCTCTACCTCATATCCAAATGAAGGAGTACCTCAGACTCTATTACAACAATCCCATACATTCAATATATTTTTCTTTACCTTATAATCCCATATATCAAGAACTATGTAATTGTTGATATTAGGTATAAAACCCATTACCATAAAGTTCTTATATCTAAATTTTATACAAGGAAACATATCTTTCTTGAGTTTAAATGAATGCATTATCGTATGTCTTCCCTGAAGGTTTTAACCTTGGTCACATATGAGCCTCCCTAAAACAATTATATCCTAACTGAACGCGCACTCTAACTGTCACAGTAGTGGATGTCCTTATTAATTTTCTTTGTTAAGGCCTTCAACACAGTAGTTATCAAGACTAACACACACACCAGTTGACAAATGACAGGGCCACACGAATAAGGATATTTAACGCTGGGGTTGGAAACCCACCTGGCATGACAAGTCACAACCCTAATGCTTACTGTCCAATATGAACCCATCTGATTTCATGAAAAGGATTATGTTAAGAACCAAATATCAATATAGCATAGAAAAACCTTAGAAAAAGTACTCAACACCTTGAAAAAGAGATAATTTCAGATAATAAGCCTCTTCGAGGGGGAAACCTCCTTTT
>JZKD02S2185673.1:36190-70482 GCA_000966675.3 Picea glauca
AAGCCTCATTCAACTCTAAAACCTGAGTCCTGTGATGTTTTCTTGGGAAGTCGATACACCCTCTGTCCAAACTGTTGAGTCTATGTTTACCTCTGCGTGAATTTCTCATCATGCATCTGAAAAACCAATGTTACCTGAACCGTATTGTGTCTTAGTGGCCTGTTACCATTTCCTGTTTCCACACCCTGTTTTATTATTGCTGGTGTCACCTGTGAGTTAACCAAATGCTGATGTTTTTGCTGTTATCCTGAGCTTGCGGGAATTGAGTTGGGAACTGGTTGAATAACCAGGTTGTCAGGACTGTGGTAGAAGAGGTAGGTTTTTAGGCATGTGAGAATCTCTCTCCAGGTGAGAGAGTTTGCTGGGAAGTGGTTTTCTTCCAGAGAGAGTCCAACACCAACTATAGAGCTCTAAGATTTCATGATCCATCCTGTTTTTGAGGCCCAAGAGGGAGGTGAAGCACTGATGGACTGTTCTTGTGAAGGTGTATACTCCCGGGCAGAACATGCACGTGGGGAATGAGAGTCCATGAGTAGTGAGCATAAGAAGGCTCATGGGGAGAAGCCTTACGATTTATCTGTGTAGTTTTCCTGTAACCTCATCCTAGTCTAGGATTCCCTTGCCATGGGTGGAGCTTAGTCCCAGCTTGGGGGTGACCCACTGCTGATCATGATGAGCAGCGTGGTCTAAGGATGGGAGGTTCATGGAAGGTCTGCACATGGTTGGAGGAGCTACTACCATTTCAAAGATAATTATATGCATGTCTTTAGTTTCAATTAAAGTGCATGTCTGTGATGCTTACAATATTATCATGTATTCCATTACGATGATATTTACTGTTGATTCCATTAATTCTGTATGTTAGCAATAATTCTATGTTTACTCTGTTAAGAAATTTAACTTCATTTAAGTGCATACTGCATAAGTATGAGAGTGTTTCCGTGTAGTAGCGTTTCCTGGTAGTGGGGTTGAAGGGCCGGGGACATTACAATATGGTATCAAATCCCAAGGTTTCAACGTTGAACCTAGATGGGCTGGATAAGTGGTCTTTGGACCCAAGGTTTGAGAGGAAATTGTGTTTGGAGGACTAATTACGAACCTTAGAATGTTTCTAAGTGCCAACGGGTTACTTGGACGTTTACGAAGCTCATGAGAGTAGCGGTGAAATAAAACCACAACTAGCATGGAATTTAACAACATAGAGAGGGCACTCAACACTTGGGGTTTAGGAGTTGTAGGATCTGTTCGGAAAGAAAGGAAAAACCTTTACGATCGTTAGATCTAGAGAAGGTGTCAGGAGGATATCCAAGAATCCTTTTGGGAGTTCGGGTGTTAGGAAAAGTGGGGTGTGCTGAGGCACAAACCCCCAAAACCCGAAACTCCAAAGTATTGAGAAGATCCACACCATAGATCTGGGAAAAAGATCTCGTCCATTGGATCGAGCAGAAGAGAAGAGAGTAATTTCGGGAGTTTGGTTGTTGGGAGAAGTGGGATGTGATGATGCACAAACTCTCGAAGCCCAAAATCACGAAATCCCAAAGAATGGAAGTAGCGGGTTGGGTTGACATCACTTGGATGGACGTGGACCCATGGGATGTGTGCCACATGCTAGTGGGCCCCGAAGCAAAAGTAGATGTATTGGGGCCGGAGGGCATCACCTTAGGTAACATGGACCTTCTTAAGCACACCACGTGTCATCACCCTAGTTTGTGAAAGTTGTGCTGTGGGCCGGTGGCTAGAAAGGTTGGAAGTTCAGAAGTTGGGAGTTGGAGAGAGAAGCGAGTGTGAGAGCCTTCAGGACCGAAATCCCGAAACCCCGAAACCCGAAACCTTGAAATTTTGATTAGAGAACCTTGAGATCTAACGCTTGGTCATGAACCATGGTTGTGTGGGTTTGGAAACTGAGAGAAAAAGGGCTAAGGCCTGAGTTCACTACAGAGCCGAGCAGAGCTTGGAAAATTCATGGAAACTGAAATTTTTCTTGAATCAAATTTGTTTATGAATGCTCTGGGATTTGTTAAGAAACGATGGCCTGGAAAATTTTGATTTTCTGCAAATTATGATGAAGAACTTCAACAAGTACCAGAAACAAATAGAATTTCCACTGAGTGAAAAAGAAATGGAAGGGGCATAGACTACTTCCAGTTCTGAGGATGAAGAAAAAGGAATGGATTTTCATTTGGGAGTTCAAGGACCAAACTCCAATGGCCATAGATAAGAGATAGATAAATAAGGAAACATGAGGAAGATCATTGAAGGATTGCAAAAGGATGCCCAAAGTTGCAGAGAAGATAGCAGAAATCTTAGAAAAGTTCAGGAAACAAAAGGAGAATTCATCATAAAGTTGTTAAAGAGTTTGGAGAGAATAGAAAGGAAGTTGGATAAGGAGAGTGACTCGAGCAAAACAGGGATTCACTAGACCTATGGGGGAAGAAGGTCAAGGAGTGTGGGTAGACACCATCATCACTCCCAAGGTCGCTCCAAGAGAAGGACACACAGTAGTTCAAGCTCATCCCCTACTAGAAAGAACAAGAGATATGGAGTGGATGAATTGAAGGGAGAGATGAACAAGATTAAGCCACCTACGTTTGATGGAGAACATCAGAAGGATGAAGACACTGAAACATGGTTTCTTGGTAAGAGTAAATACTTGCAACTACAAAATTATTCCTCTCATGCGGAAGGAAGAATTGCGATGTATCAACTGAAAGGAAAAGCATCCATGTGGTGGGATGAAATTGTGTAGGTGCAACACATTAGAGAGAAATATATCACTTGGAAGGAATTCAAGAGGTATTTCGAGAAGAAGTATTTGACTAAGAGATATTATGATAGAAAGATGAAAGATTTCTTTGAAATCAAGCTAGGAAACATGACCATTGATGAGTATGAACATAGGTTTTTGGAATTGCTGAAGTATGTTCCATTCATCAAAGAAGAAATTGTCAAGATTCAAAGGTATATGAGTGGATTGCCACCTTCCATTGGTGAAAAAATCTAGTATGATGACCCAAAAACCATGGAAGAAATGATAAGAAGAGCGGAATTCTTATATGAGAAACAAAGAGAAAAGCCTACCTTTCGGAAGGCTTGGGATGACCAAAGGAAGTTCAAGAAAGAATAGAGGAAGAAGGGAAACAAATGTCCCTTTTTTAGAAATAGTCCTCAAGGACAACCATCGTTTAGAGAGACGAGAATGGCTAAAGTAGGGGAACAAAGGCCAAGACATACACCCATTCAGTGTTGGAGCTGTCAGGGAAACCATAATTACAAAGATTGTCCCCACAAAAATGGCAAAGTGAGAGCTGTCCATAATGTTCAACAAGCTGAAACAGTGGAGGACATGGGCAGTAGAATGCCAAGGATCTATGCAGCCTTGGACAACAAGCAAGATGAATTTCAATCTCACATGATTGAAGTAGAAGGTATGATTAACAACCAACCATTTACTATTTTAATTGATTCAGGGGCTAGCCATAATTATGTAGATCCTAGAGTGGTGGAAAGTTTGCATTTGTCAAGAATCAAACATGAAAAGTATTTTTGCTATCCCAGAGTTGTTGTTATCAGAGAAATCTCAACAATGCAGTTGAAGAAGTGCTACAGAAAAGGATGTCAATTATTTGCAGCCCATGTGGAGGAAACACCTAAGGATAAGGTATCAATTATTGGATAGCATGTGGTACTAAAGGAGTCTGAAGATGTATTTCAAGAGGTACCTGGATTACCCCTGAAGAGAGATATTGATTTTTCTATAAACTTGATGCCTGGAGCAACTCTAGTATCAAAAGATCCTTTTATAATGAGTACACCAGAGATGAAATAACTTCAACTACAACATGAAGATCTTCTGAAGAAGGGGTATATATGCCGAAGTGTGTCACCTTGGGGTGCCCCGGTCCTGTTCGTGAAGAAGAAGGATGGAACACTAAGATTGAGTATCGATTTCAGACAATTGAACAAAGTAACTGTAAAGAACAAATATCCTCTTCCTAGTATCGATGATCTATTTGATCAGTTGAAGGATGCTAAGATATTTTTGAAGATATATCTCAAGTCAGGATATCACCAAGTAAGGATAAAGGATGAAGACATCAGCAATACCACCTTTAGAACAAGGTATGGTCATTACAAGTTCACAGTGGTGCCATTTGAGTTGTCAAATGCAGCCGTTGTTTTTATTCGTTTGATGAATGGTGTATTCAGGGACTGTCTAGACAAGTTTGTCATAGTATTTTTGGATGATATTATGGTGTATTCCAAGTTGGAGGAAGAGCATGAACAACATATGAGGATGGTGTTGCAGGTGCTAAGAGAAAACCAACTATATGCCAGGTTGAGCAAGTGCTCATTTTATCAGGAGAAAATCCATTACTTGGGGCACATTATTTCAAAGGATGGGATGGCTGTAGATCCTGAGAAGGTTGAGGCCATCAGAGAATGGTCAACGCCAAAGAACATGACAGAAGTTATATCCTTCATGGGATTAGTTGGCTATTACAAAAGGTTTATCGCAGGATTCTCGAGGATAGCTCACCCTATCACTTCCTTGCAAAGGAAGGAGAAGAAGTTTAAGTGGATAGAGGATAGCGAGAAAATCTTTAGAAATTGAAGCAACTGTTAACCAATGCTCCAATATTGAGGATTGCAGATTGAAACGAAGATTTCATGGTGTGCACTGATGCGTGCAAAGATGGATTGGGAGGGGTCCTCGGTCAAAATGGATTCGTAATTTGTTATGAATCCATAATTTTGAAATATCACAAAAGGAACTATACAACTCATGATTTGGAGTTGGCAGCCATAGTACACGCTCTAAATAAATGGAGGCATTACCTCACGGGAAGGAGGTTCGAACTGAGGAGAAACCATAACGGTATGAAGTAATTTTTTTATCAACCAAACTTGAACACTAGACAAAGTAGGTGCCTGGAGTTTCTCTGTGAGTACGATTTTGATATCAAGCATATCAAAGGGAAGGAAAATAAAGTGGCCAATGCACTCAATAGAAGAGTACATGAATTACATGCTACAACCATTAGCATGTACTGAAATGATATTAAAATCATAATTTTGGAGGTTGCAAATACAGAGTTGTAGTATGTGGATTTGGTAGAAAGGCTACAACAAGGTAAGATGCCACAGAAAGTGGAGAGTTATAAATTGGAAATTGATGGAATAATTCTGTACACGAACATAATTTATGTATCTAATGTCTAGTATTTGAAACTTGTGATTTTGCATGAAATGCATAATGTGCCTTATGTAGGGAACCCTAGATATTAGAACACCATGGCAGCAGTCAAGAGCCATTACTTTTGGCTAGGTATGAAGAAAGATATCGTTGAATGCATCACCAGATGTATGGAGTGACAAAAGGTTAAAGCTGAACACAGACACCCAATAAGGTTGCTGCAACCTTTACCCATTCTTGAGTGGAAGTGGGAATTAGTGACAATGGATTTCACCATAGGATTTCCTAGAATAGGCAAGCAACATGATTCAATTATGGTGGTGGTGGACAATATTACGAAAGCTTCCCATTTCACTCCATTAAAGACTACTTACAAGGAAACAAATGTTGCCGACATCTTTGTGAAGGAAATAACATGCTTGCACAGAATCCCTAAGACAATTGTGTCTGAAAGAGATCCAAAATTTACCTCAAATTTTTGGAAGGGGTTATTCAAGGGGTTCAGAACGAATCTGAAATTTAGTACAACCTATCATCCTCAGTCTGATGGAAAGACAGAGAGGGTGAATCAAGTAATAGAAGACATACTAAGGATGTATGTAATGGAAAAACCATCGAAATGGGAAGACTACCTACATTTGGTAGAATTTGCCTACAACAATGGGTATCAAGCATCGTTGAAGATGAGCCCATTTGAAGCACTTTATGGAAGAAAGTGCAATATTACAATAAGATGGGATAATCCAGCTGACAGGGCAGTAGTTGGGCTAGATTTTCTCAAGGAAATGGAAGAACATATGCTAAAAATTAAGCAAAATTTGAAAGCTGCCGAGGATAGGAAAAAACGTTATGCTGATAAGAGCAAAATCCACAAGGAATTCAAAGTGGGTGATCATGTTTTTTTGAAAGTAAAAGATAACAGTTGTTCCCTGAAGCTGGGAAACTATGCTAAGTTGGTAGCCAGATTTTGTGGACCATTTGAAATCCTAGAAAGGATTGGGCCCATTGCATATATGATTGCATTACTTGCATCCATGAATGTACATAATGTGTTTCATCTTTCATTGCTTAAGAAATATATACCTGATGCTAATCATGTAATTGATTGGAATGTGATTCAGGTGGAGCAAGAAGGTGTCCTGCAAGTGCATCCTATGTGCATATTGGACTAGAAAAGAAAATATCTTTGGAATCGAGCCATAGGGCTTGTAAAGGTCCAGTGGACCTGGTACGGTCTTGAGGATGTGACATGGGAGAATGAGGATGTTATGCAGGAAGAATACCCACATATTTTTGAACATTTTGGAAATCTTGTTGATGTTGTGTAAACATTGCACTGAGGACATTGAAAAGAGTCATGGGGGACTAAGCTTCCACAAGGTGGGTAAAGGAAAAGGGGATGAAAGGTTAGAAAGAGGGGCTAAGCTTAAGGGCTTAATTCCTTGGGAATAATAATTTATTATTATTCCAAAAGCTATGTGAAATGTAGGTTTTTATCCTAAGTTTCTGGAAAAAGGGGAACATGAGAAAAAGGGGATGCACGCTGATGGAGATCATGCAGCCTCATGGGAGACATGTGTCGAACCAGACACTTGAAATTTAACCCAAGAATTGAAACATGATGGAGGTTAGGCCTCCATTGGACGGTTCATTGCTTGAACCGGAGGGGGGGGGTCTCTGCATCTGAGTTCTGAAGCCTCATGCAGCTCTGAAACCCAAGGCCTGTGATGTTTTCTTTGGAAGCCGGTACACCCTTTGTTCGAACTATTGAGTCTATTTTGACCTATGCATGAATTTATTGTCACACATTGGGAAAACTAATGTTACCTGAACTGTGTTGTGTCTTAGTGTCCTGTTGTCGTTTCTTGTTTCCACACCCCGTTTTCCTGTTGTTGCTGTCACATGCGAGTTAAAAAAACGTTGATGCTGTTGCTATTATCCTGAACTTGTAGGAATTGAGTTGGGAATTGGTTGAAGAACTAGGTTTTTAGGCCCGTGGTAGAAGAGGTAGGTTGTCAGGCCTGTACGAAGCTCTCTCCAGGTGAGAGAGTTTGTTGGGAAGTGGTTTTCTTCTAGAGAGAGTCCAACACCAAGTAAGAAGCTTTGAGAATTCCTGATATGACCTATTGCTGAGGCCCAGAAGGGAGGTGAAGCATCGATGGAATGTTCTTTTGAAGGTTTATACTCCCGGGTGGAACAAGTATGTGGTGAATGAGAGACCGTGAGTAGTGGGCGTAAGAAGGCTCCTAGGGAGAATCCTTTCGATTTCTCTGTGCAGTTTTCCTATAACCTCAGCCTAGTCTATGATTCCCTTGCTGTGGGTGGAGCTTATTCCTAGCTTGGGCGTGACCCACTGCTGAGCATGATGAGTAGCGTGTTCTAAGGATGGGAGGTTTGTGGAAGGTCTGCAAGTGGTTGGATGAGCTACTACCATTTCAAAGATAAGTATATGCATGTATTTAGTTTCAACATGTCTGTGATGCTTGCAATATTATCATGTATTCCATTGTGATGATATTTACTATTGATTCCATTAATTCTGTATGTTAGTAGTAATTACATGTTTACTCTGTTAAGCTATTTAAATTCATTTAAATGCATACTGCATAAGTATGAGAGTGCTTCCGCATAGTAGCATTTCCCAGTAGTGGGGTTGAAGGCCAGGGGACGTTACAATAAGATTTATGGAAATATTCCTCCAATTCCCAAGTGGTCTCCTCAGGACTAAAGTGCTTCCATTGCACTTTTACGTGGGCGATGGCTCTGTTCCGTAGTAATGTTTCTCTCTTGTCCAGAATGCACAGAGGTTCCGCTTAGAACTCACCTTTTGGTTCTACCTGCACCATGTTCCAATCAATCATGTGAGTAGGATCATGAACATATGGTTTTAACAAAGAAACATGAAATACATTATGAAATTTCAAATTTGAAGGAAGTGCCAATTGATATGGCACGGGTCCAATTCAAGTTAAGATATTGAAGGGACCAAAAAAATTGGGTGCCAGCTTTGAACAGTTCCCTAGCTTTAATGAACTCCTTCTTTCTTTGACTTTTAAATAAACATGGTCTCCAACTTGAAATTCCCGATGTCTTCTTTTTAGATCTGCGTAGATTTTTTGTCTGTCCTATGCCTCTTTTAAATTCTTTTGTACCTTTCTTTCCATTTTCTCCATTTCCTGGAGCATTTATGGTCCCATCATGAGTCAATAAACTGGGTCATCCAAACTAATCGGAGTTGTACACTTTCTGTCATACAGTACTTCTAAGGGGATCATCTTATCCAATGACTGATAACCTTTATTGTACGCAAATTCCACTAAGTGTAGGTATTCCTCCCACTTAGTTGGTTTCGTCCTTATGTAAATTCATAACATATCTTCAATGATCTGGTTTTTTCATTCAGTTTTCCCATCTGTTTGTGGATGGTAGCTTGTGTTGAAATTCAAGTTAATATTCAACCCTGCAAATAATTCTTTCCAAAACCTTGATGTAAACTTGACATCTCTATCCGAAATCACCATTTTAGGAATACCATGCAGTCTAAAAATTTCCTTCATAAATATTTCAACAATGTTAATAGCTTTATAATTAGATTTCACAGGAATAAAATGTGCAGACTTACTAAGATTATCAATTACTACCATAATTGAATCATTTTTTTTTTGAGTTTTAGGCAAACCTATGATAAAATCCAGTGATATAGTTGCCCACTTCCATTCCAGTACAGGTGGGGGATGTAAAATGCCAATGGGGTGCTAGTGTTTAGCCTTCACCTGTTTATAATCTAGGCACTTAGATAAGTATTATGTTGTCTCGCCTTTCATATTGGGCCAATAAAATAACTTCTCAATGCTGTTACCATTTTCTGGTATCCTGGATGACCAGAATATGGCTTCTTGTGTACTTCATCCAAAACTATTAGCTTTAATTCAGCTGAATCTGGTATGCACAACCTGTTATTGAATCTTAGTAATCCATTTCTGTCCAAACTCATATCTCTTTGTCTAAATTTTCTGCATTATTTTGTAAATCTGCCATTGTTTTAATGTATTTTTCATCATTATTACTTGCAGCTTTTATCTTTTGCTCAATGTCTCTTTCTGCCCTGCTAATGTTTATCTAAAACAACCCATGAATTCTTCTACTTAAGGCATCTACCACTTTGTTTTCCTTACCCCTGATGTGTCTTATATCAAAATCGAATTCGCTCAAGAAGGCCAGCTACCTTGCTTGCCTTGCATTAAGATCTGGTTGACTAAACAAGAATTTTACACCACTCTTATCAGTTAGCAACCAAATTTTTTTGCCCATTATATAATGTCACCACATTTTTAATGCATGGATTACAACTGCTAATTCCAAGTCTTGAGTGACGTAGTTTCATTCGTGCTCTTTTATTTTTCATGACTCGTAACAAATAACGTGCCCTTCTTGGGTTAGGACACCTCCCAAACCCTCTTTGCTCGCATCCACGTAGACTATGAAGTCTTTATTCGGGTGTGCTACCCTTAAAATGCATGTGGTTGTTAACAATTATTTTAACTTATTAAAACTATCCCGACATTTCTGCGACCAAATAAACTTAGTTCCCTTTTTCTGTAGGGATGTTATAGGGTATGCAATCTTAGAGAATCCATCTATAAATCTACGGTAGTACCCGGTGATTCCCATGAATGACCGGATGTCCATTACATACTTAGGGATAGGCCATTCCATGATGGCTCTTATCTTCTCTGGGTTGATTGCAATACCCTTTTTAGATATTACATTTCCTAGGTACTGTATTTTCTTTTGATAAAAGTCACATTTGTCAAATTTTGCATACAACTTGTGTTTTCTTAAAGTTTGCAATACTATTCTTATATGTTCTTCATGTTCTTCTTTTGTTTTTGAATAAACTAGGATATCTTCAATAAAAACCAAAACAAACGTATCCAGATACTGACTAAATATGTTGTTCATTAAACACATAAACATTACTGGTGTGTTAGTGAGACCAAACAATATAAAAACAAATTCATAATGTCCATATCTCATTCTGAACGGTTTTTTACTTATGTCTTCATCCTTTATTCTGACCTGCTGATAACCAGATCTTAAATCCAATTTAGAAAAAATATTTGCCCCTCCCACTTGGTCAAAAAGATCATTGATTCTAGGTAGGGGGTATTTGTTCTTGAAAATCATTTTGTTTAACTGTCTGTAATCAATGCATGATCTTAGAGTTTTGTCTTTCTTTTTAACAAAATGGACTGGTGCTCCCCATGGTGAGACACTTGGTCTGATGTATTCCTTGTCCAACAGTTCTTGTAGTTGAATTTTTAACTCTGTTAATGCGGGTAAAATCATTCTGTAGGGTACCTTAGATATAGGGGCCGATCCAGGCAACAGATCGATAGAGAAGTCTATCTCTCTTCTTAGGGAAATTCGGGTATTTCGTATACAAAAAAATCTCTAAATTCATGTAAGACGACAAAATCTTCTAGGCTAGGTTTATTTTCCTTTTCCAACAGATTTCTCACTTGGATAGCATAAATCTGACAACCTTTACTCATGCACTTCTTAAACTACATTGCTGAAATCTGCGTAACTAAGACTGGTTTTCTGATGCCTTGTACTGTCCTAACAGTGTTGTTTTCATCTCCGTAAGTAAGTGATTTTTCATAACAATCCAAAATTGCTTTATGCTTCTCTAACCAGTCCATTCCTATAATTATATCATAAGACCCTAACGGTAGAATATTCAGATTTAACTTTGTGTTTTGGCCATCTAAACTGAATTCACAATTAGAAATGAAATTTGTTACTTTTCTTTTTATTCCCGTTGCTAGTTGTACTAGTCACGATTTTGTATGCTTTACTTTCTTAAGCTTGTTTGAATCCACTACACTAGGACAAACATAAATCAAAGTAGCTCACGGATCAATTAAAATGGAAATACGATTATTATTAACTTTACCTTCAACTTCCACTATAGTGGACTGGTGATCAGCTTGTCAGCCATCCACAACTGCATTGATTTTGTGTAAGATTCTACCCACATCTCCTATTGTAGAGGACTCTTGCATATTGTGAACCATGGTCCTTGCTGCAAAAGTTAAACGCGAACAGTTCCTCCTTAAGTGAGGTTCTCCCCATTCCCAACATTTTAATGGTACCCTAGGGCTGTCCCCAAACTTCTTGGTTCCTAGATTAACTGGTCTACCTCCCCTTTGGGTGTTCTAGTTATTGGAGTGAAAATATTTCCTTGGAAATCTATTTATTGCATTCCGAAAAGGGGCTGGCTAAAATCCTTTCTTCTGTTGGTTCATTCTGTCCCATTTCTTATCTTTCCAAGCCTTGGGAAGTTTAGATCGTTGTTTGTATTGATCGTAACACATTCAGGCCTTTCTAAAAACTTTTCTTAAGGTATTGGGGTTGTCGAACTCAATTATGTCCTTATAGGACTTGTTATCGTTCAGTTTGTAGTTTAGGTTATAGACTAGAGGATAAGGTTCAAACTGGCGTAACAGGGACCTACTCCACCCAATGTCACCACAATGGAAAGGTCCTTTCAATTTAGGGTGGCTAAGCCCAAGGGAGACATCCCTGGAAATCTGGGGTTTGAAAGGAAAAGGATCAAAGGATTTAGGCTAGTTTCCCCTTCACAGATTACCACCCAGAAGATAGTCAAATGAAGAATAACCACAGAAAAAGGGCACCTACTTGCGAGACAAGGCAACAATGAAACTAGTACATGCAATAATGGTTAGTACTTCATAAATCAATGACTATCAAAATTTAATGTACATGAGCATATGCAACAGTAAATATTGACGAAGTCAATGTTTGCAATAATGACAATGGAAATATAATGTTACTTGTCAATAAACACTGGAATAATATAACATCTAATGAAAATAACCAATCCTTGAATCAAGTCAATGCATTAAAAGTCATTAATTTCCCATACACAATAGACTGCTGCGTCAACATCCTAGGGATGACATCAGTTCTTTTAGGGTTAGTATGATAAGCAATGTAATAGATAAAGAAGGTCAATGTTTTGCTAATTAGCCAATGAAAATTACCAACTCATCAATATCTATCACTAGATGACCAAGCCAACAGTATTTTCTATCAACAATAGCTCAAATAAGGAATGATGTCATCATTAATTGCAGGGTTAGAGGGCTTGCTGCCTCAGGTATGACGTCATCCCTAGTTAGTGCGTTAGGGTTAGTTAGGGTTTCAATATTTGAAAGTTTTAAAGGTGAATTTGCACAACAAGCTCAACGTTGGAAATAATACCAGTGCCTTAGGGTAATATGGAGTCAAAAGTAAGGGAAAAATCTCAGGAGGATCAAAATTTAAAGACTAGAAGGTTAAGTTCTATGGTGCTGCAATGGCAGGGCCCTAGAATCAAAACGCTAAGGGAAGGAGGCTCATTTCGGTGTTGCTTAAGCAAGGCCTCATGCTCCTTCCTCTTTCTCTAAATACTCTTGGCAAAATGGCTAGCTTCAAAATACAAATCTAAGGGAGAAAAGTGTTGCAGGAGCAAGGCTCTTCAAACCCTAGAAGGTTAAAAACCTAGGTGTAGAATTAACTAGGCCTAGAACGTCTCCTCTCTTCAACTTATATTTTAATGCTAACTCAGAAAAAGGATGATAAGTGTAGCAATGGCTAGGCTATATATTCCTTAATCAATGGCTAAAACAAGTTTCTCAAGCATGGGGACATATAGCAAGGACCTACTTGTGTGCTTGCTACCTAGGGTTTCAAGATTAAGCAATATAATGGCAATATGATAACAAATGTAAGAGATTAAACCTACAACCATTCATTTAAGAAGTTTTGCATGAGAAATTCACTTACATATCATGAAGAATGCATCATCAAACCCTAGTTGTAAACCTTCCAATGAGAGAAACACCATAAAATGCCAAGAAGAATTCTCCAACAAGATTTGTGCCTCACTTCCAAGACCAATATGCCAAGGAAAAAGACTAAAAGTTTGTCTCTCACAAAAGAGTGAGTTGTGTTATCTTTAAAATGAGGCAAAACGTCCTCTATTTATACCAATTCATGACCTTTCAATTAAATTTTAGGTCATTAAAACAACCGACAAGACTGACTATGAAATTTACACTGTTTTTACATTAAATGCTAAGAACATGACATGATATGAGCAAAAAGGGGGACGTAAGGCCCTTCTGAGGGAGACGTTGGCCCTTTTTGGGAAAACACAACATCCAGAAACTAAATGTTGGCCCTTCTAGGGCTCCTCCAGGATACCACCCATGCCAAATGACCTCATCACACTGCCACACACTCTAGTTAACGTCCAGCTCTCTCAGGTGACTTCCTATCCATCAAAGGCAAACATTCCATCTGTAGTGGGTGATTCCCTCTAGGTCGAGCTCTACCAAAGTGTCCTGGGTGGAATGTCCTTCTTTCTTCTTGTGCTATGGCTCATCATAATGTTGTCCTGTCTCTGCCATCCCAACAACCATATGATGGGCTCTTCAGCCCCATGGAGGTCCGAGCTAATCATATCCCAATGTGTATCGGTCCACTGGTACCTGTCCATCGGGTATGGTCCTGCACATCAAAAACTACGCCCTCCATGGGCGCATCAGTCCTCGGGATCATAGCAATGTCAATCATGTTTCATCATTAAATTTATCAAATACATGCATAAAATCCCTAACTGATCTACTATACAAAGTTGAAGAAATAGACAAGACAACCTATTGGGATGATATCCACAAGAAGAGGAAAGTTTCCATAGAAGATCATTCAAGCCATGTTCTTGAAGTGATATGGTCTAGGGAAGTCTAGTCATAGTAAGACCATGGGTAGGTGTTGTCCGTGGGTGCCTTTGTAGGAGGTGAGCTCTACCCGTCATGGATGCACTTTTTCCAAGCCCCTTTATTGCCTTTATCTTTATTTATTGCTTTTCTTTCTTTTTTACCTCAAGGTATGACCAGAGGACACTGCCTTGGTGTGGTGGCCAGAGCTGACAGTGTTACCCACTGGTATTTTCGCAACAATGATAAGGCTGGCTCGTGATGAGACCCCCTTTCCCTTGGCCATGCAACCAAAGGTCATTTCCTTGGCGTGGTGAACAGATAATGGAAATGTCATACTATTAGATACCTATGAACATAATGGGCCGGCTTGTGATGAGACCTCCCATCCTCTTGGTTAGGTCTTGTTATTTTTGTTATTTTTCTTAGGGTCCCTTTTGTTTCTTATCGAGAGGCCTTTTATTGCCTTCTCGGGGATCCCTGGGCAAAGCATCTCCAGGTTTCATTTCCTATGGCTTTTATCTTTTACCAGCTGCTTTTACCCCCTGGGCCTTTAGCCCCTTCTTCCCACAGGACAAAGTATAACCCTCAAAGGTCATCCTAATGGCCGGACTAGGGGAATGGGATGGATGTATGGGAGATAAGATGTAAAGTGATAGAATGGTGGGAGAGGATGATGGCTCTGCAAATCCCCCTTGGTGGCTAACCAAAACCCATAAATACAAGCTTGCTAGGTCACCCCGTTAATCCCCCCAACAATGGTCAAGTGGATTAGTGTAAGATCCAAGCAGTCGTCAGAAATGTAAGGAACCTGATGCATATATAAGAAGGTTATAACGACCAAACACGACACATACCATGATACCTTAGACCAATTACCTCATGGAGCAAGAGTATTCTCTGATGCAAGTACAAGCCGATGGTGATGGAAGCTGCTATTACTGACAAGACAAGTCTGGTGAAGAAGAATAAGGATGGGCCCTCCAGGGCCATGCTCAGGTCAATCCTGCTCTCGGTACTCCATGTCTAGGACCTGTGGGACTCGAGACATGATCTCCTAGTTATCCCTAGAAAACGGGGATAACATCTGGCTCCAACTCGGGGACATGTGCTCGCCGTAGAGCGCATGAGAACCTCAACATGTCTGGCATAAACCTGCAGACCTTCTCACACTTGACAAGAAAGCATCAGCAAGAAAAGGTGGGGTGGTATTGCCACCCCGCAAACATAATATATATGTATATGACTGGAATAAAATACTTAACAATGAAAACAAACCACTTACCTATACTTACCTGTTGGTTGGATGCTCAATGTAGTCAAACGACCAGTGTAACCAATCCAGCAATGTCCCACAATACCTACCTTTGTGCTTCATCATAAACCAGAATAGTGATGAATCAAACACAAAAATGACATAGGTTAGAGCATATTTTATATCATCGAAAGTCATAAAGTCTAACTCATGGAGGCGGGTGGGAGGGACAGAATTATACCAGGTGCATCTTCAAGGAAAATACTCAATCCATTTCGAGAAAGGGTCATGAGAAATGCAAAGTTCAGAAAACCGACTCAAAGGTCCTACAAAATGGCCACCTAGGGAATCCTCATGCTCTGAAGTCAAGAAAGGGATCAAAAAAGACCTAGTAGACGACTGGCAAACTACCAAGTTGAAAAACTGGGATGACTGATTCAAACTTGCAGCATCCAACCAATTCTCGGAGTTTAGGGATTGCCTAAGAGGAAACTCAACACAAAAAGGGTACTTCCCAACTACACCTTTAATAGAAAAGTATGGCAAAGTAATAACAGATGGTTGGAGCGAAAAGTCATGAGAAACTCTCTTTAGGCAAACAATGTCCTTACTTGTATTAAAATCTGAGCACAACGGTGGTTGGCAATCATCTTCATGACAAGAGTCCAAGTGCTTAGGAGAAAAATCGTCAAAGTCCTCAAGGTATGACCGAAAATAATCAAGAAAATAAGGTACTGGTTCATCCTTGGTCCTTTGGGAGGTATGGGTAAAAACCTCATCTCCTTATTGCCACTGGTCAAAAGTAACCTGTTGTGGTAGTTGCAAGGGCAACAACTGGAAATGACTCTCAGTGTCATAGATGGGATCCAGGTTATAACCAACTATATCCCACCTACATCCCCCAACATGTATGAACTCATCAATGTTACCAATAGTGTCACTATTTGTGTCATAACATGGAGGGTTTGAAACATTTGAAAATTCATCCTCCTCCTCCTCTTCATCACAAGGTAAAGCTTTATCAAAAACTAGGAGAGGAGGGTAACTTACTGTTTCTTGTTGCATAGGAACTTCGAGGACCTCGATGTTTTTAGTATGTGTCATTATTTCATACTCATGGAATGCTTCTTTATCTTTGATTGCACAACAAGGGCCATCAACTTCGTTCAAAGCTTTCTTTTCTCCTTCATTTTCTGAATCAAGGAACAAGGTGTCATTGGCATCTTGACATGGAATGAAACTAACCTCATCTTCTTTTTTTTGTGCAGGAGAAAAGGGCTCTTAGATTGCTTCATCAGAGGGAGGGGTACACATTGATACTTCATCATCTTGCTCAAGTTCCATTTCCTCAACCATGTCTTCAATCATCCCATGTTGAATTATGGTCTACTTCCCTTCTTCTTGGAAATCATCAACAAGTTTTTCATGGGAATACAAAATTTCCATAGTAAGAGTACCCGAGGTGAAGAGGTCCTTTATCCCTAATGAGAAGATGTTCTGTTCAATTCCTTTAGCCATGCCATAAGCTTTAGTGAGCATCTTTGGGGCCTTTTTACTGAGGGGAAAACCCAGGTGAGCCAAGATCGCATGGGTATACAGATGGACAACATACTCTTCTTCAGGAGGATGGATTGCATGAATCTAGATGACTTGTCCATCTAGATGTGTGATCCTATGATGGAAGAAAGAAATGGAATATTTAGGGCATGGAATCTATAAGAAACTCCATGGACCCAAGAGCTAAAGAAAAACATGAAGAAGAACATGAAGATTCCAAGAAAGAAGAGAAGCATGAACAACCAATCATTGTATCGAGAATCACAAGATTACTAGCCCGATATGAAAGAAATCAAGCAAAATTGAAAGTTGTGATGAAGAACATTGTATGGAAGACTTGTGAATAAAAGCATTGCAATATTCAAGAACTAGAGGTTCTACCATATGGAGGGAGAAGACTATTATAATTGCTCATTCCGGTAAACCAGAAATACCTCTACATGAGTCATTATATCATCCATGGGTTGAAGTTCCACACCAAGATGAATGGAAAGAATATTCTCGAGAGCAATTGATCAAAGAGAATATGAAGAGAAACCTCAAGACTTTGAGGCTTACTAGAAAGAGACCCTTGTATACAGATGGAAGAAGATAACTTGGTGGAAAACCTCCAATGCACAGTAGAAGTGTGGTGAAGATTCTCTATAATAGAGATATTGTATCAGAATGATTACTCAGAAGATTAGAATGATGGATTGCCAATCCATGAAAAAAATCTCAAGATGTCAGAAGAAGTGCCACATGGATATGTTCCAGTTTTCCAACAATGATATACTCTATTGATCAGAGCTACATGAAGCCTTCAAATAAAACCAGTGTTCTAGACCGAAGTACATTTGAAATCAAGCATTACATTATCCATGATGAAGTCCAAAAAGGAGAAAGAGATTCTCCAATACATATATCCACAAATGAGCAGGTAAGAAGACATTTTGGTAAAGCTTCTATCCAAGATGAAAGAGTTTGCGTACTCAAACTGGAGCTCATGGAGACAACTTCCTTACTGAAAAAGAAGACTCCCAGGTTGGGAGGGAGCACTGATGTATTATTGGACATTCATTTTCAGTTCGAAAAATGGTCTAGGATGAGCAGATTCTTTCCAGTTCGGAAAATTGATTAAGATTTCTGACGGACAACGATTTCCCATTGTGGTTAACATGGGAAATGGTCCAGATTGCTAATGTACCATAGAAAATGAATTCCCATTGCGGTTAACATGGGGAGTGGTCTAGGGAAGTCACTCTTCTTGAGGGTTACTCAAGAAGACTGGCCCACCTCGTCGAACAACGATTTCTCATTGTGGTTAACATGAGGTGTTGTTCTAGAGTCTGTACTTAATGCTTAGAAGTACAATGTCTAGGCATCCGAAAGTGGGTAAAGGGTGGAGAAGGGAGAAACGTCAACCTTCGGCAAAGGTTGTTGGTGTTGTCTAGCTTCCAACTGTTCCTGGATGGTTATATCCTGTTCAATCACTACCCATGAACGTTCGAGTTCAACGCGGGTAGTGGCTGTATTGAGAATAGTATCGAAAAGGTTTAAAGCAATGTGTGTTTTATTTGATAATATGGGTTCGATATTAGGCTGTGTTGGTACAGGGACAATCATGGAGGAACAGTAAAATAAGAAAGAATTCAGAGAGAAATTAAGTGCTATCTCAATTTGGTCATATAAAAGAGAATTTACGGTTTCAGAAATTAAACGGGATGCAAATCAAAGGCTCTTTCTCGTAACTGAGTTATATCTTAATAAAATGTATGAGGTGGGGGGAAAAACATTTAGCTGTCTATGATGTAAGGCTCCTATCAAGGGAGAGTCTCACATATAAATAGGAGAGGAAAACTGTAAGGAAATAACCGATGTAGCATAGAATATATATGGAATTCTGAAAGTGTTGGATTGGTCTTACACCTGCTAATAGCTGGTACAGAGGAAAAACAGTAAACAATTATAGAAAACCAAAATTCATTCTCTATAGTAGTGGTCGTACTAAATTATAATGAAGCATTCATCAGTTATGAATATGAAATGAAATGAAATATGAGATACAAGAAAACAAACTCATAACACAGTCGTGACGGAATTGAGAATCTTTAGATTTGCTTTGTATTAACTCTCAAAGTGTAAAAAACTCTGTTACAATCGACACAAAAAGGTCCAACCTCTTTTCTTTATTTCTATGGTATATTTATACAGTTTTACAATGAGATGGAAGCTCAATCGTTACAAAAATTTCGGTTATGATAGGGGGGAAAAACAATCGCTCCATTTCTTCTTCTCTGTCTTCACTTGGTGCTAGACATTTGTCCTCGTGTGTGCTCGGTACATGCGACACATCTTTCAACCAGTTGAGATATCAACCTTAACGGTTCTGCTTGACAGCTGGCTTCAAAAAAATAACATTCTCGGGCTAACTACGGTAACCTGTCTTCCATCTCTCTGTCTATGATGTCAATAACGCATAATTACGTGCTTGGTTTAATCATACATTTGTCTATTTGGACTATGTCCACCATAGTCACTTGGGAAATCCTGGCCAAATCTCTTTCCTCTTTTTCCTTCAAATCAAGCGATATTTTTCCCATATTCATCTGAATCAATTCCTCAGCATTACCTCCGCTATCAATGCCTAGAAAATTTCCATCTATAGAATTAAAGGCCTCTTCTAAGGAATTTGTTAGCCTTTTGGCTTGCAGTTTGCCTTCCGGGATGCTGTGCTGCCATTCTTTTAATAGAATGTTTCCTCTGGTCTGCTCTGAAATGGTGAACCTGGAAGTGCTTCCCAAATATTTGCTGTTTGTGGGTATCACAGCTTCTTGGAAGGCAACCCGTGCTGCTTCAACTTCCCTTTCTCTAGAACTTAAATTCTGCAAAACCTGATTTACCAGCAAGCAGTTGTCCCGTATCTCCCCTACCTTGCCAAGTAAATTTCATTGGGCTATAGAGACCCTGCTCTGAATCTCCATCGCCTGGGACTGAAACATCCTGATATATATCACTTTTCTTTCACCTGGGTGGTGGGTGACCGAAAGTGACATGCAGAGGCACCATCACCCAGTTGAAGATTTCGTATACGAAATTTGCCTCTTTGTTTTCCCATAATTTTGAATGATAGATGTGTATGGGCTCGTCTTCTGCTGGATTCCAACTCCAGATCATTAAGGGAAATGGTGTCAAAAAAAAACCGACGTCCATAATGTATGTAGACATGAAGAATAAAGATGCCTTTCCACTCTCTTTCTGCGCCTGATACTCTGTGACCATACTGGTCAGGCTATCGGACAAGAGTTTTTCCTAGTCGAAGGAACTACCTTCGGTGACCCGAAACATTAGAGGCACCCATGGAAGAAAAAAATGTGAGGTGTCCTCTCTCCCGTATAACCTGCATGTCCTCATAGCCACATATTTGTACTGCGGTTCTAAGGAGGCTATTGAATATATGCCGTGGCTGTCAGCCCTGAACTTCGCGGTGTTTGAAACCCAACCTTTTATTAAGCTGGACATGGTTTTATCATACTATACACATTCCTTCTATTTGAACTCGTCCAAAAATTTGACTCCATATGTATAGTCAGACGTTGTGGGCAACTTGTAGATGGCCTACAACTGTTCAGGCCTGAAAGACCCGATGGTGACCTTCTGCTCATTCCTAATGGTTCTGGTTGGTATGTTCACATGGTATAATGCCCATCGGACCATGTCATAATATGGAAGCAATCATGTCCTGGCTGCTACTTTATGCATTCCGGATTGAATGATGATCTTATACTTGGTGGTTATGTCATCTTTTTCATTGTCACTAGAGTCATCGGAATAATCCACCAATTCTGCCTGCAAAACATCCGAAACGAACAACCAATTTGGGATCGAGTTGATACTCTGAGGTGAAGTATCAACGACATTGTCCTAACCTTGTCCCGAAACCTCTACATTGGCCTTGGATGCTTTTCGCGGGGCCATGCCTGGAGACTCTGCTTTAGCTCTTCTGTGATAAAAATACGTATACATACAGAAGTTAAATCACTGAGAAAATGTGCTCTGCGTAATATGAAAATGCATTTTTTATAATGAACCACAACACTTATATATATTTGAAAACTCGGTACCTTTCAGAACAGGTCTGTCAAATCATGTTTCGAAATAAATTTTGCCATAAAAATACGATCTTTATTCGTCGATTTGCCCTATTTCCTAATTAATGCCATAAATTTTGGCAGTTTGAAATGTTAGTTGGTGCATGGAAGGAATAAGGCTACCTCGTAAAATGTTCAAGCATCAAAACATGTGATATATTGACTTAGCTTAATTAATCCGGTTTTACCAATGTTAATTTATTTTTTGGTACTCGTTGTATCAGAATTTTTTCTTTAACTCTTTGAACCTCTAAATCCTGAATTTGCGATGATCGATTTTGGTTAACAAAACCTCAAATTGTGATTAGGCGCTTAATTGACTTTGTAATTGCTTATATTCGCCATATCGCAACTCGAAGCTTCGAAGGTAAGTTTTCGGGAAGTTTGCATGCCGAGCTGCGAAAACGCGAGATTGCTATAATACGACTTAATTAAAAGGGAAGATAAACTCGAATTAAGTGATTAATTAATTATGTTTACATCCTTATCATGATTTCGTGAGTCGGGGCTTAGATAGTGTAACTTTTAAAAGAGAAAACACTGAGTGCCAAATTGCCGACAGAAGGTTACCATGGTTTAGCTTTTACTTTTAACCTTGACACGGGTTACTAAAGAAAGGACTTCGTAGTCTCGGCTATTGGGGCTACGACAATAAACTTTTGGATTTGGTGAACGTCGAGGTGCAAAAACCTGATGACGTTTAATCATGGTTTAGGAAAGATTTACTCCCGTTACTGCCCTGGGTGAGAAATTAAAACAATTTCACCGTTTCATTGCTCAGGACATGTGAATTACGTGATTTATAGCATCCGACCTATGAGATCCCGAGGTAGGACAAAAAAGGAAACACTTTTACGAAAGGTAAGACTCGCATCGAGAATACAATAATCATCGTTGTTTGCGTGATAAAGCTTCAGAGATTTTTGAAACTACAGACGGAAAATACAAAAACCATCTTTCGATTTTGAGCATTAAAAATGAAATTTGTGATGAGCTAGAAAAAACAAAGGCGGCTCCAACATGAGGAATGGTCCGTTTTGGAGGTTGGTACAAGACAGTCTTTTCCACTTATGGTTAATAGAGGAAATGGTCCAGACAGTCATTCCTTAGGGTGTATTCATTCTCTCCAGGTTTCACTTTGTTTAGTGCCAGAGGAATGGCCCACGGTGGGGAATGCTCCAGGCTCAACAATCAGGGACAAACATTCCTTAGGGAAGATTCATTCTCTCTAGGTTACACTTTGTTTAGTGTCAAAGGAATGGCCCAGGGAGAGGAATGTTCTAGGCTCAGAAATCAGAACAATCATTCTTCCTTGTTTGAGAAGAATAAGGTAGCTAACCCATCGTTGTTGTTCTACTCTGAGGGAAGATATTATTTCAAGATCTCACAGATGTGAGTGAAAGATTGTCCCAGATGATTTAGTTTTATATCATAACATTGTTTTTGTGCAGGTTGATATCAGATGATTGTTATGAAGATTGTATGACAATAGATGTATACTACTGTGGTGGATGTGTTCCACTGTTTGTGACTATACTTTACTGATCAAGTACTTGTTTGCTACTTGGTGTGGTAGTGTACCACTGGATTGTAGTTATGTACTACTATGGATATAAACAGTTGTGTTCTATTTTTTTCCGATTACCTTGAAGACTATCAACAGTTTGGTAAATGATTATCAACCATATAAATGATTAAAGGACAGAGATTTCCCAGATGAAAAATGGTTCAGAACATCTAATCTTCTAGGACATATGTCCATATTAGAAGAATGGCTCTTGTATCACTCAGTGGTATGAGTGACATATCCAACATCATGTCTGATTACTCAGATGGAGTATGGTTTCGAGAGATGATGCAGATGATGAAAACGATGGTGATGATGATTCAGCTGATGAAACCGATGGTGATGATGATGCTCATGATCTAGTCATGAGATAGTCTAGACGACTATGTTGATGCTACCAGGTGAATGATATGTTTTGTGCTCAATACCATTACCTATAATACCCCCCTAGCTAGGAGGGAGTGTTGATATTATGTTAGCTACGGGAGGTATTTACCTCCACATGTAAACTTTATGAGAATAGAATACTCCGGGAAGCAAGAAGAAACCCTAATGAGTTGGATAATAACCCTAGAAGACTTGTCAGTTCAAGAAGACAATTTATATTAGGCTATTAGCCTCCAAGAGAATAATTCTGCCAGAAGAAATAATAATATACTGAACAGATAGATACCTAGAATGAGAAGTCGGCCTAGGAAGTTAGCCATAATTAATATAAATACAGGAGGCCAGTCTTCATTCTTGCAGGTAGTCTCAGAATTGTAGAGCAGCACTTGTACACACTGTAGTGCCCATTTTTGTGCGCAAGTTTGGAGGAGAGCTACCGATGTAGCTGCTGCAGCTAGCAGTTACATTTTGGATTGGAATATCTTTTGGCTAGGGTTTGGACTATCTGATCAGCTCTTGTTGGTGCACTATCCTTGGGGAAATGTGCGCTACCCTTTGTGTCGCTATCTAGCCTAGGGTTTACTACCGAAGTGATTCTATATCAAGGTTAAGGTGCTCGGAGGGTGGCTTCGGCCTATGGTTGGGTGACAATAGAGATATTGTCAATGGTAAAATGAGCACATCCATTATATTCTAACACGGTGTACTAAATATCTCTATCTATTCTGTCATAATTAATTTTAAAATTTGTGAGGGTATGTTGTCCAAGCCAGGACCCTGGTCTTCTCTTTGTGGCTCAACTCACATTCTTCACTTGGATGTTTCACGATATGCCCTCCATTCGAGAACCTCCTGGTTAAAAATTTCTCTGCAGTCATTCCTAAGTTCACTTAGGGTCTTCACTGTAGATAAGGGTGCATTTTTAATACTCTGTTTTGAATAAGTGATGACCCTCCGAACTGTCGACTCTTACCATGTATTATATTATATATATACATACATGGTAATGATTATAATTTCTAGGCAATAGTTTTTATTTCCTTTAGCTTGACTGCATATCCCATGTACACATATCTTTATATAACTCAACTTCCTTAACAACTAACATACACAATAGATTTCTTACTTTACTCAATGAATAAAATCAAACTGTAAAGGATTATTCTACACGTCGTTTCATTCTACTAGCTATTAATCAATACAACAATTCCAAAATAAAATAGGTAGAGGTTCATATCTGAACAAAGTGTTGGGACAAAAAATGGAAGAACCAAGTTCCACCCAACCATAGAACATAACAACCAAACTACTTGCTCCGTTCACCCCCTATCCTGACCATGAATCCATAAGGGTGAATGCCAATGCTCCTGTTTCGCTATAGTCCTCTTTCAGATCAGATAATTCCCCTTGCCTCCTCCCATATGCTCTATATGCAACAAGCCTCTTGTTCCTAGGTCTTTCCCCCCCTTTGGGAATTTTCACAGCTTTACAAATCCCTGATTTTCAGGGGCTTCCCATGGCCAAATTCCTCATTTTCCAGTTGTAAAATTCAGCCATGAGGTAGTTCAATCTTGTTCCCCACTCATGGAGTCATGGTCAGCTAATTTCAACCTGCTTGTTCCATTTGTCCTTCAACAATTAATATAAAACTATTTGTCTTTTTACAAGTGTCATAGTCAAAGCATTGGTTGGGAAAAGAAAATATTTTCCCAACAGTCACAATAATTAATTACAATTAGTAAATTCCAAATTCAGAACTGCCATAAATGGAAATAATTTTCCAAATAAGAATTTGCCAAAATGGAAATAAATTCCTAAGTACATACATAATTTAATAATAATTTATTTTTGGGGATATTACACCCAGGTAATTACAGTCCGCCATTAATCCACCTTAAAACTCTGTTAGTCATGGCCCCCAAATCCAAATCCGCTGAAATGTCTGAGAATTCGATTCTTCCCCCTCCTGTCAACCTAGATCACATCCCCCTGGTAGATAAGGACTACAAGAACACATATCCAAAGTGTGAATTCGACTTCTTTGAATTTCAGTTTTGGCTAAAAGATATCTTCCTGAATGAGAGTGATGAAATTGGACTCTGGGAGTCCAATTTTCCTCTGTACATGTTACCTCAGGCCTTCCACTTTCCCGATTTCACTTTGAAATTCCAAGCTAATTATATTCCCAGCCAAAGGGCCTTAGTTTCCTCTTTTGGAGAAACCTTGTTGACCATTACCCTCAAATCGATTAACCAGATGTTGCAAATCCCAAAAAATGACCCCGTAGTCTCATTTTCTATCGAATCCCTAAATGACCTCTACCAAAAACTCTCCTTCCCCCAAAGATCCCAATTTTTTGGGATTTTTCTACCAGAAGATGTTCAATTAGCCAAGAAAAATCCTCTCTGTTATCACATAAAGTTGTCAAGGGCCACAGGCCGCAGCCATGAGCGCAAATCACAACACTCAGAGCGACTCATTCCAATCCTGAAATCAATGGCCGAAGCCCAAAATAGATCTGGATCATTCAATTAGCAAGAGCCACGCATCATCATATCTATCACTCTAGGAGTTTCACTTCGGGAGTTTTTAAATGAGAAACATTGCAAAGCCTGAATCACCCGAAGTCCCGAAGCGCCTTGAAGATAAGCCCTAGGTCATATCGGTGGTCATATTAGAGGGGTCCATAATAAGGGAGCTAGTGCTCTCTAGGCTCCAGTTCGTGAGTTCAAATATAGGGAGAGTCAGGAGTGGCTCACATGGAAGCACCCGAAACGTTAAGTCGTGAAACACCTTTTGGGTAAGCACTTGGTCACAAAAGAGGATTTGCGTAACCTTAAGGCATCAAAATTGATTCGCAGAATTCGTTGGCACCATCTAAGAACATTCATGGGTGTAAGGCCTCATCCTGATCCTAATGAAGAAAGTTACTGAGAATAAGAGTGATGTTTGAGACCTCGTCTCAACACATAAATGGAAATCTAGAAAGGATTGGCATATTTTAGCTCGCATCTGACAGAGAGCTTCATGCGCAGTCTGACAGAGAAGGTCCAGATGGAAGAGCTCACGTCTAACAACAAAATATTGTCTGCACAGTCTGACAGAGAAGACGCTGACTGAAAACTTTGAATGCATCAATCCAATCACACTCCTGATGGTTGCAGCAGTTCTGCTTATATATAGGAAGTTTTGATATTTTGTAAAGGTCGAATGGTGGAGCTAGGCTCTCTGTTATTGCAATATTTTTATGAAGAACACTGGTTCTCTGGTTATGCATTTTTGTTGAGACATGTTGGTTAATCTAAGTCAACTTTCTTTCTCCATCTTATTTTCCTCTAATACTGAGATAATTCATGAATGACTGATTCACATGGATTGTTATGACTGTATTATGATGAATGTTATATTATAATGTTGTTATAATTTCTTTCAGTTTCTTTGAGATTTGAATTCAAGAGGATATGGCATTTAAGGTTTTTCCTCCTTAGGCTGATGGAAGACCTGATGTCCACAACAAACCTCTACACTCTCCTGACCAAACTATTCCCTCTATTCACCCTTACTCTAACTTACTAACTGAAGTTGATTCCAGACCTCAATTGCTTATGCATGCTAGTCCAATTTTCTAAGTCAAAACGATATCATCTTGAGTCTATGCCCATTTGACCTCTGTAAAACCAACCTATGACATAAAAATCTAATGGGTACTGGGCTTACCCTCTCTGCAATTGAAGGGTGACTTATAGTGCTAACATTTCTGGTGCCGTTGCCGAGGAACGAATTTAAGACATTTCCCTGGGATAGAACAACAAAGAGCTTTTGATTCTGAGGCTACATCATGTTAGCACTTTGCCATCCCAAAATGGTGGGAGGCATTTGATAAACAATTTTTCAAATGCATCTTTAAACTCTTGTATGCTGTGCTCTAGTTGCATAGATTTGTTCTGTACCGATCTTATCAGGTTGTGCTTGAAGATGATCCTCCTGGCTGAAATGATCAACACAGTCCTATCCTTTACCCTGATAGTTTGGAGATCAGCAGTTGGGACATAATTTAGAAATTCAATAGCATTTTGGGCCCATTCAGAGGGCTTCTTGGCTAATACTTCAGTAACAACAGTGCACCTGCTCCTAGCTGTAGCATCCATGCTATCTTTGTCACTTATAAAATTCAAATATACCTTGAATTTAGCAACCTCTGCAACAATAACATCCCATATCACATGTTTGGTTCCCTATAATAGTGTTTTTCCCTTTAACCTAGTTTTCATCTTGCTCACTCTCTCTTGCAAATCTTTATTATCTCTATGGAGTTGAGCCATCTTCTCATCTTTCACTTTCATTTCTTGTTTCAACTTTTCTATGACCTCTTTAAGACCCTTGATCTCCCTTGTTTTTAAGATTACCTGGGACATAGCTTGGAATAACCCCTCAGTGCTTGACCCAGCCTCTGTATTAGAAGGTACAATGATATCCATATCTGATGTTACTTCCTATGCTTGTGACCAATTCTCTTTCTCCTTTTCCAAGTACAACACTTTAGCTTTGTAATTGAGTGCCTCTTGTCTGAATGTTTACTTCTCTTGTTCCAAAGTAGTCAGCTGTGTTGTTTGTGGATGATCTGTAGGGGACATCTTCATATTTTTCCTTAGGCTTTGGATCATCTTATCTTTCTCATCCAGAGAATCTTTTACCCCTTGAGGGTCTTCAGATTTTAAACTTTTGACCTATGTCATCCAGGCATTGCTGGATGCCTTTTCCTTCTTCAATTGTTCATCTAGTTTGAGTGCATGCGTTGTCAATATTGCAACCCTTAGACCTAATCTTAGATAATCATAATAGAGCATGTTGCTGATGTAACACATCCACTACCATAATCAAAATTTTTAGTTGATTTCTGCAGAATCAAATCCCCCGAAATATCTATGGAGGGCTAGTGTAAGCTAGCTATCTCTCTGTCTTCTCCCATGTGATCATGGGTCATGATCACAGGTCAAATAAATCATGGTGCCTCTTTGTATTTCGCACCTCGACGCTACAGGAATGTCGAATTGTTCGACTCTGCAACCGCCGAACACCGACAGGGGTAGTGACTGGCCAATAGGGATGAATCCCAACAGGGTTAGCGAATGGCCATTAGGAACGACCCTATCGCGCGGTTGATTGGAGTACAAGTGGAGAGAGGGGAAACATGACCTAGAGGGAGATGTGATAGGAGGTGGGTCCCACTTCACATGCCAAACCATTCCGGACCCCCCCCCCATTAAAGGCAGAATAGCAAGGGGAGTCTGGAATTCGCCTGAATGCCATTGATCAAGGCGAATAAATCCTGACCGTTCAAGAGTTGCACGTTTGATTCCGGACACCCCCTCACCGCTAAAGGAAGAATGACAAGAGGGCTCCAGAATGAAGCCTCAGCCGTAGATTTGGGCGGATGGACTCTGGCTGTCCAGATCTGCTCGCTATTTACCCTAATGCGCATTCGTGCCCTAGCTTAATGCCAACATCTCTTCCTTACATCTGACGGTCATCCTAGATCCTAGATCCTTTGAGGGGATCATGTATGTTCATCGAAGCCTAACCACATTCTAACATATCGATGTTTATAAGTATGGATTTCAGGGTTTGAGAGCATAGGGGAATAGGCCCTTTGATATCCCAAATGGCGAAACGCCGAAGTGCCGAATGAGCCTCAATCGGTGATTATCCCCTTGGGTTATGCCTTGGTCAATATGAACTCTTTCCATATGACCATAGTCTCTCTTCGGTCAAGACTTATCAAGGTGATAGCCCAACCTCTTGTCAACGGGACTCCCGAATCCCCGATCCCTGATTTCCCGAAACGGGTAATCTCTCGACACGTAGCCTCTAGAAATCGGTCGGTCTACGAATGCTTCAGGGTTTCCACCATGAAATATCCTGATATCTTGTCACCAGAACTCTCGAGTTCTCGACTCCCGATTTCCCAAAATGGGAAATCTCACGACACATGGCCTCCTTTAATCGGACGACCCGAATCTACTTCGGGGTTTCTACCATGGAATGCCCCGATCTTTCATCACCAAAACTCCCGATTTCTCGACTCTCGATTTCCTGAAGTGGAAAATCTCTTGACACGTGGCCTCCGTTACTCAGATGGTCCAGATCTATTTCAGGGCTTTTCCCCCTATTCATTGGGGTTTTAACCCTCGAGTATCTCCTGATAGATCCAATGACTGTCGGGTTTTCCAACTAAGATTTGACAACTCAGACAGGTTCCTAACTTGTGTTCTCTCCCATGACTCCCTGGACGTGGAAAGATCAACGGTCCGGATGCTCTCATGGACCTTGGGGATCTATGGTCTCGACCTCTTCGCTACCCACGAAGACACAAAAATTCACAGGGGTAAGGCACTTAACATCCTACTTTATCCTAGGAAATCTAACTGTCATGCGTGACCACAGATTTCCCGACGGAATCTCGTCCGTCGATCAACACCTATCCAGGTTAAGGCACTTAAATTTCTAGCTTCTTCTTCTTATCTGACGGTCATGAGTGATCACAGATCTCTCGACGGGAACTCGTCCACCGATTCGATGCTTATCAAGGATTTACTAAGGCCTTGCGCCTTTACATCCTCTTTCCAGGATCTTGATGGGATTTTCAAGAAGGGTATCTCTAGGGGGAGGTTTACCCAGGGTACTATCTGAGGTAGATAAGTATATCTCTCTCCCGAGAACAGGCGTGAAGTCTGAATTAGATTAGTATGCATATAAATAACGATTTATGAGAACATAAGCCATACGTAGTCTTTCCATTATAAATATACAACTACCATCACTGATCAAAACATCATACAGACATTCTTATACTAAAATTATTCACAATTTCACAGCTTATGAGCATAATTGTCAAAATACATATATTTCAAGATGCCAAAGGTAAAACACTTATCAGAAAGTAACACCAGGGGTTATACAACTGCTGAGAGGGGTGCTTGTTTCCACCCAACCGTAGGCTCAGCGACTCCTAGAAGATTTACCACTAGCCACCCCCGAGCTGAGACCACGATGCTGTGAGAGTCTGTCTCTATTTTCCAGTGACCAGGAGTGAAGGTTACTCTCCTTCCTTTCTACTATCATTCAATCTTCATATCGCCAGAGTTCTCTTTCTCCCCTCGCGTCTGCCCCCAATTGCTTCTCTCCCACACCTTATCCTCTTGCGAGGTTGCATGTGGTGCGATTTCCCTTGTGCTGGTCAGGGCTGACAGCTCTACGGATGGGTGGTTCACCTCCCCATCCCTCATTAATTCCTGAGGAGCCATCTACCTACCATCCTGTGAGACATTTAATTCGGGGCCAGCTTGCCTCTTTTGTTTCTCTGGGCTATCGAAGTCCAAATACGGTATTGTTTTTCTGTGGAAGTTAACGCCACCTTTCTAGGTGCCTTCCACCGCCTTTCTATAGCCATCGTGGTCTCTTTTTCAGCATATCCCCTCTCAGTAGTCTTGCAATATAAATTCATAATATTATTCACATTCATTGACCTTTTCCACAAGGTCCATTCACATCACATATTCACATTTCTGAGTTTGCCACAGTTCTTTTCCAGTCCAGTTATTTTTACAAACTGGGGGAAACAGGGTGTTACAATTCCCTCCCCCTTAAAGGAACATCATCCTCGATGTTCTATCTATCATCATGTCATGCATGTATAGATGCAAACAAAATTGGATATGCCTATTTCATGGCATCCTCCATTTCCCATGTAGCCTCATCTAGGCCAAAATGTTTCCACTGCACCTTGACCTGTGCAATGGTTCGGTTCCAGAGCGTGGTTTCCTTTATGTCCAATATGCATTGGGGTTCTGGTAGAAATTCTCCCTCTAGTTCCACCTGGATCACAGACCAGTCAATTATATGATTAGCATCATGTACATATTTCTTTAGTAATGAAACATGGAAAACATTATGTGCTTTTACTGTGGGAGGAAGTGCTAGTTGATAGGCTACATGTCCCACTCTATCTAGAACCTCAAAGGGTCCACAATACCGGGTTGCCAACTTGGCACAAGCTCCCATTTTCAGGGAACTCCTTCTGGGATTAATTCTGAGATATACATGGTCTCCCATTTTGAACTCTCTTGGAGTTCTCTTTTGGTTGGCATAACTTTTCTGTCAGTTCTGAGCGACCTTCAGATTTTGTTTTATCTGAATCACTTGTTGTTCCATTTCTTTCAACATATCGAGTCCAAAAGAAATCCTATTTATAGGGTTACTCCAACTGTTTGGAGTATTACACGGCCTACCATAGAGTACCTCGAAGGGACTCATCTTTAAGGATGATTGGTAGCCATTGTTGTAGGCGAATTCTACCAATGGCAGGTAGTCTTCCCATTTTCCGGGTTGATGCATTACATGCATCCTTAGCATATCCTCCAATATTTGATTCACTCTTTCCGTTTGTCCGTCGGTTTAAGGGTGATAGGTAGTGCTAAACAACAATTTGGTCTCTAAACCAGACATCAGTGATTTCCAAAAATTGGAAGTAAATTTTGTCTCTTTCAAACACTATCTCTTTCGGCATACTGTGCAGTCTGAATACCTCTTTCATGAATACCTGGGCGATATATATCACCTTGCAGGTCGATTTGACAGGGATCAAATGAGCAGACTTGCTCAGTTTATCCACCACTACCATAATGGCATCATTCTGTTTGGTTGAAGTTGGCAATCCAGTGATAAATCCATGGAGATGGTTTCCCATTTCCATTCTGGGATGGGTAAAGATTGCAATAGTCCTGTTGGGTGTCAATGTTCTACTTTAACTTGTTGGCACTCTATGCATCGGGCCAAATATTTGGCTGTGTCTTTCTTCAATCCAGGCCAATAAAATTGTTTTCGGGTGGCAGTGATCATTTTCTGGTATCCTGGGTGACCAGTATATGGTCTTTTATGTAGTTCATCCATAATGAACCTCTTCAAGTCATCACAATTTGGAATGTACAGTCTATCTCTATAATTGAGCAGACCTCCTTCAGTCATCTGGTATCCTTCATATTTTACTCCGGTGGGTTCTTGCTGTAGGTACACGATCACGATCTGAACGAAGGGGTTTGTCTCTTATGCATTTCTGACTCTGTTCTTGACATCTGTCTTGCAGGTACTCACCACTGCCATGTGAATTGTTTTCATGCTTCTGGTAAGGGCATTGACCACCCTATTTTCTTTCCCTTTAATGTGTTTGATTTCAAAATCAAATTCGCTAAGGAGGGCCATCCATCTAGCTTGTTTGGCATTGAGCTTTGGTTGGTCAAACAAATATCGCAATCCACAGTGATCTGTCATACATACAAATTTTATTCCCAGGAGGTAATGCCTCCACATTTTCAAGGCATGCACTATGGTAGTCAGTTCTAGATCATGAGTCATATAGTTGACTTCATGTTCATTCAATTTTTGGGATTCATAGCAGATTACACTTCCTTCCTGCATAAGGACTCCTCCGAACCCTTCCTTACAGGCATCTGTGCACACAAGGAAGTCAGATTTCGGGTCAACGATTTTCAACATGGGTGCATGGGTTAGTAGATGTTTTAGGGTTTGAAATCTTTCTTCACATTTCTGTGTCCACAGGAATTTTGTCCCCTTATTTTGGAGGGCAGTGATTGGACAACCAATCTTGAAAAATCCTTTTATAAATCTCCTATAGTATCATGCTAATCCCATAAAGGATCTGATGTCTGAAACATCCTTTGGGGTAGTCCATTCCATGATAGACCTGATCTTGTCAGGATCTACTGCTACCCTTTCCTTGGACAAAACATGTCCCAAGTAATGTATTTTCTTCTGGAAGAAGTCACATTTGCTGAATTTAGCATAGAGCTGATGCTCTCTTAGGACTTGCAACACAATTCTAAGATGCTCTTCATGCTCTTCTCTATTCTTAGAGTAGATTAATATGTCATCAATAAAAACTAGTACAAATTTATCTAAAAATTTATTGAGTACATTGTTCATTAAGCACATGAAAGTGGTAGGGCCATTGGTTAACCCAAATGGCACTACCACAAACTCATAGTGACCATAACGTGTCCGGAAAGCGGTTTTATGGATGTCTTCACCCTTGATTCAGACTTGATGGTATCCCGACCTCAAGTCAATCTTGGAGAAAATAGACGCACCTCCCAATTGATCGAATAGATCATCGATCTATGGCAAGGGGTACTTGTTCTTTATGGTTACTTTATTGAGTTGTCTGTAATATATACACAGTCTAAGGGTGCCATCTTTCTTTTTGACAAACAGGACTGGTGCTCCCCATGGGGACACACTGGGTCGAATATACCCCTTATCCATCATTTCTTTCAATTGCAATTTGAGTTCAACTAACTCAGGTGTGCTCATCCGGTAGGGTGTCCTAGACACCGACACCGCTTCTGGTGCAAGTTCTATCGAGAAGTCAATGTCTCTTCTTAGAGGTAGACTCGGTACCTCTTCCGGAAACACATCTCTATATTTTCCTAGGGTAGGATGGTCTTCAAGGCTAGGTTTGTCACCTTCTATGGTTTCCAACACCTGTATTACATATAGGGGACATCCCTTTCGTCAATACTTTCTCATTTGCAGGGCTGATATTTGCCTCACTGAGATAGGTTTTCGGATCCCTTGAAGGGTTATCCTTTTTCCTTCTTTGCTCACACATTCTAAGGTTTTATGGTAACAGTCCAATCTGGATTTATGGGCGGCCAGCCTATCCATACCAATCAACAGATCTTATGATCCCAGGGGTAATATGTTAAGGGTTGCTTGGGTGGGGAATTCACCCAACATTAATTGGCAGGCTGGTATGACCTCTCCTACCCTTCTTTTGGTGCTAGTGGCTAACTGTACCAACCATGGCTTGGTTTGTTTTTGTGGCTGTAGTTTACACTTATCAACAACTTTAGGGGCTATATAACTCAAATTTGAACTAGGGTCAATCAAAACAGACACCAGATGGTTGAAAATCAGACCTTCTATTTCCACCACTGAAGCTTGGTGGTCAGCTTGCTTATTATCCAAGGATTCATAAATCTGCGGCACACTCCTTGCCACATCATTCACTGTGGTAGCTTCCTAAATGTTATAAACTTTCCGACTGTTCTGCTGTCGGTGTGGACAGTCTCTCAGGAGATGCTCTTCTCTGCAACCCCAAGATTTCAGAGGTTCTCTCTTTGGGTTATCAGTCTTTACTGGGATAGGTCTAGAAGTTTTATTTCCGCCCGATGAGGGAAAGTTCTACTGGAGTACACTCTGGGCTAGAAAGTTCATTCTGGGGTTCTTCTTGTAGTTCTTAAATCCTGAGGATTTGATCCCCTTTTTCTGAAATCTCGAACCACTCTTTTGTTTCCAGTCTCCACAAGACTCTGCCCGATGTCCATATTGTTCATGA
>JZKD02S2185673.1:72006-87428 GCA_000966675.3 Picea glauca
TCTCTGTTTTCCAGTGACCAAGAGTGAAGGTTACTCTCCTTCCTCTTTGCTATCACTCACTTTGCACATCTCTAGAGTTCTCTTTCTCCCCTCGCATCTGCCCCCAATCGCTTCTTTTGGTGCTAGTGGCTAATTGTACCAACCATGGCTTGGTTTGTTTTTGTGGCTGTAGTTTACACTTATCAACAACTTTAGGGGCTATATAACTCAAATTTGAACTAGGGTCAATCAAAACAGACACCAGATGGTTGAAAATCAGACCTTCTATTTCCACCACTGAAGCTTGGTGGTCAGCTTGCTTATTATCCAAGGATTCATAAATCTGCGGCACACTCCTTGCCACATCATTCACTGTGGTAGCTTCCTAAATGTTATAAACTTTCCGACTGTTCTGCTGTCGGTGTGGACAGTCTCTCAGGAGATGCTCTTCTCTGCAACCCCAATATTTCAGAGGTTCTCTCTTTGGGTTATCAGTCTTTACTGGGATAGGTCTAGAAGTTTTATTTCCACCCGATGAGGGAAAGTTCTACTGGAGTACACTCTGGGCTAGAAAGTTCATTCTGGGGTTCTTCTTGTAGTTCTTAAATCCTGAGGATTTGATCCCCTTTTTCTAAAATCTCGAACCACTCTTTTGTTTCCAGTCTCCACAAGACTCTGCCCGATGTCCATATTGTTCATGACAATATGTTGCCTTTCGAATAGTGTCTTTTAAGGTATTTGGTTTATCAAATTCAATTCTGTTCCGGTATTCCTTGGGTAGCCCGCTGATGAAGCGTTGCACCTTTGCCTTTTCTGCTTTTATATTAGGGACAGACCTCAACAAGTCGAAGAATTTGTTGACATATTCCTCTATAGTGAGTTTCCCTAGTTTGAGTTCATAAAACTCTTTAGTCTTCTCGTCGAAATATTTTTCCGACAAATACTTCTTCTGGAAGTATTTCTCAAACTGTTTCCAGGATAGGTCCTCCTGGTGGACCCCTTTCACATTCTTAAGATCTTCCCACCAGATGGAATATTTTTCGTTCAGATTGAAAGTGGCCACTCGGGCCTTCAAATTCTCTGAAAAATCATGGACTCTGAAATATTTCTTCAGTCCAAGTAGTCAGGCCTCTGCTTCCTCACCCTTCTTTATCTCACCGTCGAAGGAGGGATGTTTGGCCTTTCTAAATTCCTCAAATTTATGACCCTTGGAAGTCTTTTGCTTCTTCTGTTTTCTTCGAGAATAGGAACCGGTCCTGCTGCTGGAAGAGCCTTCTAAATCACCAACTTCCTTCTTAGAGGAATCGTCTGGCACTGGTCCTTTACCTATGGGGTCGACCTTCCTTGAGGTGATCCTCTCAGTATGGCCACTGATATGACCATGTTTTTGTATCTTGGGTTCATGCTGCATTTGTTTTTGTAGGTCGGATAAGCTGTGTAGTAAAACTGCATTTATTTCAGTTTTCTTTTCTTGTTCTTTCATCATCCTTTCATTGTCGGCCTTGCAGCTTTGGAATTCGACCATGAGACTCCTCACAGTATCAGCTAGATCTGGAGGGGTCCCTATTGCTCTTCTTTTGTCAGAATATTTGTCTCTATTGTGGGAGCCTTCTCCCATCTCTTGGTGAGTCACCATTTTCTACGTCTGTAAATTCCCACGCTGATCGTCCGCTTGGGTGAAAAGACAAATGCTGGTTGTTAGTCAATATTTATATTTATTTATACCCAGTACATAATTCATATTTTCACATGTATACTCATATAATAGTGGTTTTTCATTTGGGTCTTAATCCTTATCTATCCATCCATCTCAATTGCAAGAGACTCTACCTACTTTAGTAGGTAGCCATCGTAACAGTAAAATAGGACAACGCAGTTCATGTCCCTTGTATGGCTCGTGCAACTTTATGGAACAATTTATTCCACCTCTGTCATTTGCACTCAGATCTTATCAATGATAACGATCAGTGCATCCCTACTCCTAGAAGAGTAGTTATTATTATAACAGAGGGGTTACAGAAAAAAATTCCCAGATTACAGTTTCATTATGCAATCCTTCTTCTTAAGGAGAAAACGCAGATAACAATATCTTCTTACGCGGCTCGTGCCTGAGCCCAAGAAGGACAAGTGTTGTAACCCTGCTCTGATACCAATTTGTAACACATCCACTACCATAATCAAAATTTTTCGTTGATTTATGCAGAATCAGAGCCCCCGAAATATCTACGGAGGCCTAGTGTAAGCTAGCTCTCTCTTTGTATGCTCCCATGTGATCGTGGGTCATGATCACAGGTCAAATAAATCATGGCATCTCTTTGTATTTCGCACCTCAGCGTTACAGGAATATTGAGTCGTTCGACTCTGCAACCGCCGAACCCTGAGAGGGCTAGTGACTGGCTAATGGGGATGAATCCCAACAGGGATAGCGAATGGCCATTAAGAACGGCCCTGTCATGCGTTTGAGTGGAGTATAGGTGGCGAGAGGGGAAACACGACCCAGAGGGTGACGTGACAGGAGGCGGGTACCACTTCACATGCCACACCATTCTAGACACCCCCCCCATTAAAGGAAGAATGGAAAGGGGAGTCCAGAATTCGCCTGAATGTCGTTGATCAAGGTAAATAAATCCTGACCATTCAAGAGTTGCCCATTCGATTTCAGACCCCCCCCTCACCGCTAAAGGTAGAATGGAAAGGGGGCTCCAGAATGAAGCCTCATCCATAGATCTGGGTGGGTGGACTCTGGTCATCCAGATATGCTCGCTACTTACTCTAATGCGCATTCGTGCCCCAGCTTAAAGCTGGCATATCTTCCTCACATATGACGGTCATCCGAGATCCTGGATCCTCTGAGAGGATCCTATCCGTTCATCATAGCCTAACCGCATGCTAATATATTGATGTTTATAAGTCTGGATTTCGGGGTTTGAGAGCATAGGGGAACATGCCCTTTGGTATCCCGACTGCCGAAACACTGAAGTGTCGAACGAGCCTCAATCGGTGATTAGCCCCTTGGGTTATGCCTTGGTCAATATGACCTCTTCCCATATGACCACAGTCTATCTTCTGTCGAGATTTATCAAGGTGAGAGCCCAACATCTTGTCAATGGGACTCTTGAATCCCCGATCCCCAATTTCCCGAAACGGGTAATCTCTCGACACGTAGCCTCCCAAAGTTGGTCGGTCTACGACTGCTTCAGGGTTTCCACCATGGAACATCCCGATCTCTCGTCACCAGAAATCCCAAGTTCTCAACTCTCAATTTCCCAAAATGGGAAATCTCATGACATGTGACCTCCTTTAATCGGACGACCCGAATCTACTTTGGGGTTTCTACCATGGAATACCTCGATCTTTCGTCACTAGAACTCCCGAGTTCTCGACTCCCGAGTTCTCGACTCCCGATTTCCCGAAGTGGAAAATCTCTTGACACATGGCCTCCGTTACTCGGACGGTCCAGATCTATTTTGGGGCTTTCGCCCCTATTCACTGGGGGTTTAACCCTCGAGTATATCCTGGCAGATCCAACAGCTATCAGGTTTTCCAGCCGAGATCTGACGACTCAGACAGGTTCCTAACTTGTGTTCTCTCCCACGACTCCCTGGAAGTGGAAAGATCAACGGTCTGGATGCTCTCATGGACCTTGGGGATCTACGGTCCCGACCTCTTCACTACCCACAAAGACACAAAAAGTCACAGGGGTAAGGCACTTAACATCCTACTTTCTCCTACCAAATCTAACGGTCATGAGTGACCACAAATTTCCCGATCGAATCTTGTCTGTCAATCAACACCTATCCAGGTTAAGGCACTTAACTTTCCGGCTTCTTCTTCTTATCTGACGGTCGTGAGTGACCACAGATCTCGCGACGGAATCTCGTCCGTCGATTTGATACTTATCAGGGATTTCTTAAGGCCTTGCACCTTCACGTCCTCCTTCTAGGCTCTTGATGGGATTTTCATGAAGGGTATCTCTATGGGGAGGTTTACCCAGGGTACTATTTGAGGCAGATAAGGGTATCTCTCTCCCGAGAACTAGGTATGAAGTCTGAATTAGATCAATATGCATATAAATAATGTTTTATGAGAACATAAGCCATACGTAGTCTTTCCATTATAAACATACAACTACTAGTACTGATCAAAACATCATACAGACATTCTTATATTGAAATTATTCACAATTTCACAGCTTAAGAGCATAATTGTCAGAATACATATATTTCAAGATGCCAAAGAAAAAAAACTTATCAGAAAGTAACACCAGGGGTTATACAACTACTGAGAGGGGTGCTCATTTCCACCCAACCATAGGCTCAGCGACTCCTAGCAGATTTACCACTAGCCACCCCCGAGCTGAGACCATGATGTTGTGAGACTGCGTCTCTGTTTTCCAGTGACCAAGAGTGAAGGTTACTCTCCTTCCTCTTTGCTATCACTCACTTTGCACATCTCTAGAGTTCTCTTTCTCCCCTCGCATCTGCCCCCAATCGCTTCTCCCCCATGCCTTATCCTCTTATGAGGTTGTGTGTGGCACGATTTCCCTCGCGCTGGTCAGGCCTGACGACTCTATTGATGGGTGGTTCATCTCCCCATCCCTCATTAATTCTTGAGGAGCCATCTGCCTACCAGACTACGAGACATTTAATTTGGGGCCAGGGAACCACTTTTGGTTCTCCAGGCCAGTGAAGTCCAAATACGGTTCACAACTGGCCATATTTCACTATTGGCCATACTTCCCTTCACAACATATTGGTTCATTAAATCTTCCTTGGACTGATAAACTACCCCAGGTGTCTGGCTAAATATGTGTTTCCTACTGCTAAAAACCTTTGTGCTGCTTTCACCTTGTGGCATGCTTCCTGTAACAAATTCTTCATTCTTGGTTTCACCTTCCACCATGTCCATGCTTGTCTTCCCTTTGGGCTCTTCTTCTTCTAGGTTGGCTATTTTAGAGGATGATGTGATTTCCATTTTCTTGAGAGTATCTTGTTGGCTACTAGCACCCAGGGCCTCTGAATTTCTCCTCTTATCATAGACACTCATTTTAGGAGCTTTGACAACCAACCTATGGGAAGGTTTCTGTGTTGGGCTCTGCTGAGAGGCTATTTCTGTATGTTTTCTCTGATCATGTTGTAGAGTGACCTCCATATCTATTGTTAGCCCTCGACCAAGTTTTGAGGAATAATTGGTCATAGTTGACCGTTTGGTACTTCGACTGCCTGTTGAAGGTGAAGTGCATAGCGAAGAAGAGATCACGAGATCTCGCCACATTTTGTGGAACCTTTTTGGGTTTTTTTTTGGGAATATTCTAATGGGAAAGGGATGTCATCCCTTGTTTAGGCCTTTTTCTATGTATAAATAGAGGTCTAGGCCATGTAAGAAAAGAGGGCCCTGTCTAGGCGATATCTTAGTGCATAAGTTGGATCTATGTGATCAGAAGTCTGTGTGACTGTAAGATCTTTGTGCATGCTGTAATAGTGCTGAGTGCACAGAGTGTGAGAAGGTTTAGTGCATGGATCTACCAGGGAAAAAGGATCTAGCGAGTTGTGCAAATCTCTTGTCCTATGCGGGGTAAAGGTCATTGAAGCTCCGTGCTATAATTGCTTGCCCAAGATAATATAAAGAGGACTTTGTGGACGTAGCCCCAGGGTAGGGGTGAACCACGATAACTCTGTGTACTATGCTGATGTGTTTGTCTCTCTCTTGCTAAGTGCTTTGATATGTTTAGATAGATTTATTGATGCTTTGTGCTTATGAGATATGAATGCATGATAGATATGGTACATAAGATGCTAAGTGATTAATCCATTGAGTATAACCTGTTTATCATTGGTAAGTGCTAGATATGAGTAATTATTTCGGTGCTCTGTGCTTTCTGCGAAGTATATTAATGAATGTATGTTAGGAAATAACTTATGCTAAGTGCGATATAAGAAAGATAATCACAGATATGTGTCCCATCTAAGGTTGCAGACACTTGAGTCCTACAACCACCCCTACCTCTACCTCGGGTGAGACTTCATCTACTTCATAGGTGTTTTCAAAAGGGCTGGTAGTTAGGGCTTTGTTGGTGTGCTCTTGAGTGTTGAACCCTGGGTATTCCCCTATGCCAACAAATGGTTCTTTTTCCAGGACCTGGAACTATGATTGTTGGGAACTGAAGAAGAAGAATATTTGTGTGAAATAAGCTCTGTGCATAGATCTGTTCCCCTAGTGTGCAGTATTCTGTTTGACCTGTGAAGCTTTGTGACAAGAAAGAAAGGCCAGATTTGAAGAAGAGAGGTTAGATATGAAGAAAAAGAAGTCAGATCTATGAAGAAAGATATTAGATCTGCAATAAAAAGGTAATATCTGTAAGCTCTGTGCTTTTATAAAATTAAGAATAGTTAAAAGTCTTAGATCTGGAAGCTTTGTGCTCTGTAGAAGTAAGATAAGTGAAATTTTTTGTTTCTAAAGCATGGATCTAGGTATGTTTGATAGATTATGTCATAGCTTCAAAACTAGGGAATTAATAGATGAAACAAAGTTTTATATGAATAGATCTAATAAGTATAGTGATATATATGTTATACCTATACATAGAAAGAATTTTGGGACTAACCAATGGATGTAGGATCCTAGAAATAATTTTTTGAAGGATAACCATTATGATCGTAGCACACAATACTTGAAAAGTTGGGGATCATTGAAGAGAAAGAGAGGATTGACTCTTTGTTACAATTAAAGAAGGCCCAAACATCTTGCTAAGGAATGCCCTGGGCGAAGACATATTTTTGTAAGGCTAAGGACTATGAAGTACTGGATTGCCCTAGAATGATTGCTAGGCTTGAAAAGTTGAATATAGAGAAAGCAGGAGATCAAGAGACCAAGATTATAGAAGAAACCCAGAAAGAATCTGAAAAGATATTTCTACAGATGAGAGATACCTTGAATGACCACCGACATGTTAGGCTATCAGAGATCTTCAAGAAGAAAGAACAGATCGAAGTGAGAATAGGAGACTTTGACATTGACTGTGTTTTGGATAAAGAAACATAGGTGAACATTATGACAGAAGGAACCTAGAAAGATATAGGAAGACCTGACATGACCCCTTCATTAGGAGGAATAGGGTTATTCAGAGGAAAGTTGGTAAACCTGTGTGGAAATATCACTCAGATATCTATGAATTCTCATAGATCTTCGACAGAAGAATATTTTGAGATTGTTAAGTTTGTGGAGGACAGTGCCCCGTTTACTATGTTACTTGGTAAACCTTGGATTGAGAAAGATCAAGCCAGAAAATAGGAAGCAGAAAAGGACCTAGAACAACAGAGACAAGATTTGAGAGACTTCTTGACTAGAAGGATCGTGAAGTTGATTGGAGAATGGGAGAAAATATCAAGGGCTCTTGACCCCAGAAAATTGGAATACGAAGTTGACAGAACGCTAGAAGAACCACAGAGGACCGAAAAATATGTTGGACAAGTAATACCCATGGATCTGAAGAAAGAATCTCAGCACTGCGAAGTTACCATGCCAAGAGAAGAAAATAATCAGAATGAAAAAAGGATGATCGAGATGAAGTTCACTGGGAAGAAGGCTAGAAAACTCATGGAAAAGAAAGCAAAGATGGAGAAATTACAAAAGATTCCAGAAGAAACCCCATAGAAGGAAAACATGTAGAATTTGAGCTTCACCGAGATAGAAAAACAATGACATATGGCACTTCGCCATGTTGAAGTAATATAGTCATTAGAAGACAATATACCCATTCCACTGATGGCCCAAATGGCTCGAAAGAAAGTTATGACCTGTTACCTAACCGTTAGACTAGAGTTAGTGGACCCTCCTATTCATTGAAAGCAGTCTATTACAACTTTACTTACTTATCCCGTCACGCCATGCCCGGAAGAAACTTTTTCCAATTGAGATCTTGAGCTCACAGAATACCCGCATTGTGGAATAGTGACTACCTCGCCTTTCTCTCTACTTGATTATGGTACCTTCATCCCATTGACAACCTGAGAAAGTGATCCTAAGCTTACATGTTCGACGAGCTTAGCGTAGTAGAAGAATCAATGAGAGAAGTACTCGCTAGCTTAAGAACCAAAAGAGTTATGTTGGAAAGAGGAATGTCCCCCAAAGTCCAAGCCTTGTCGTCAAGAGGAGTAGCAACTTCTCCATCCACTTCTCAAGCTAGACCATCCTGACAGACCATCAAGAAACGCACTAAACATAGAGATGACAACGCAAATGCCAAATTGATCCCGAGCATCCTACCCTCTTACATACTTCCTATGAAAGGTGAAATCAACGGTGATAATGTGCCCCAAGATTATGACTATCTTATGATCACTGCGTACCTACCGAAGGGTGTGAGTGTAGTTCACACTGAGCAGACCAAGCTCATAGCATTGCAGTTTGGCAAATTCAACCTTGTTGACCGAAAAGCCTACAGTATACTTGCCCTGCACAAGTATCTGATGATGACAAAGGGGAAGAATTCCAAGATCGTCCCTCAGCAATGGACGATGAAACTCGCGTAGTCCACCTTACTTAATGTAATGAAGATTCCACACTTTGGCAGGCACCAGGAGGTGAATGCTTGCATAAAATTTCTACTGGCGAGCTACCATGGAGGATATCTCTGGTTGAACCGATGTATAATGATTGATCCAACACTGATCAATCAGATCATCGGGCTGAGCATGCAGGGCCCTGACCCGCAAGACTATTACCCTGGGAAGACCCCGGATCACGCTCTTTCACAAAAGATTAAAGAGGCCTATGGAAATGTTGAAAAAGGTCCATGAGGTTACAAGGTAACCTCTATTGATAGTGGTGCAGTGCGCCTCACCTGTCAGATGATCATAGAAAAGTTAGTCCACAAGAACAAACTGACGCAATTATTTGGGTTTGTAGTTGATCTCATAGGAAAATGCGTAGAAGGAGTCCAAATGAACTGGATGAAGTACTTAGTGGATCAAATCGAATTGGATTGTAGAGAAGCACAAGACAAAGGATATGAGTTCCACTTTAGGTGGCTTCTCATCCTGATTGCCTTCATAGCATGGGAGATGTTGTTTTTGCTGAAACCCTACTGTTTGAACCATTGGATGTGAAGTTCAGTACATTATGGTACACGACAGATATGAGAAGGAAATGGCATTCAAATACCCTCTTTCACAGATACTACATCCAGTTGAAGACCGTGATACAAGCCACACCTCGCATTACTCCAATCACACTCCACAGATTCAGACCCTTAATTAAGTTCAGCAGGGACCTCCACTTCATATACCTAACTCCACGTGCTGATGAGCACCAGGAACAGCTGCAGTCCTATTATAAATTGACAGAAGAAGACCTTGAAGAGATCACCAAGGAATGGTCGGTGGACCTCCTCATTGTAGAAGATCCAGTGGATGTTTCAGATATTAGTATCCCAGAAGCTGCGCAGGACACATCTGGGCCCAGTAAGACACAGAAGACCAAGAAGACAAAGAAGACAAAGGAGATGAAGAAAACTGAAGAGTTTCAAGATGTGGATAGCCACTCTGTAAGGACATATTTCATCACACCAGATGAAGAAGTTAATGAAGAAGACCTAGAAGAAGTTGAACAACAACCAGAAGATGAAGTCGAAGTTCTAAAGAAAAGAAAAGGGTCACCTTCAAAGTATTCCATTAATAAGAAAGCCAAAGCAACCGTGACCAAGATGAAGACCATGCTCAATCCAGATGACTTCAGCTTTCTCCTCGCGAATTTGAATGAAGCTATAGAACAGATCACAAAAAAGTAGGAGGCCAAGCAACAGACGATGTACGATAGAATTGAAGTCAAGATCCAAGGAGTACAATGAGCCCTCCAGCCTAAACACGCAGTCTCCACTACACCTATGCCAGAAGGAACACCCGAAGCAGGAGACAAGTTAGTTCAACTTCTCAGGATTGCTGACCTAGTCAAAGTATGCCTTCAGAAAGAAGAAGAAGTAACAATGCAGGCCACCCAGGCCCTAAAGCATGCACACAAGGAAATCACAAAGAAACGCGAAGCTTCACAGCAAGAGAAGGAGGCCATCCAAGAGAAGTTTGATAAAGAACGTGCAAAGATCCAAAAGGAGAAGGAGAAACTTCTCGCGAAGAAAATCAGGATCGAAGACATAGTCAACATAGGATTTCTCTCTGTGACTGGCTTAGAACATAAGGCAAAAGAACCTATAGAATGCCAAGTAATGAAGCTTGCTGAAGTCATTCAACAACTACAATAAAGAGTAGTAGAACTAGAGCTCCAAGCTATACCGAGTACTCCACAAGAAGAACGTGACCACCGAGAAGTGAATGCCTAAAGTATAGTAGAAAGGATTAAGGCACTCACTGAAGAATGTAAGCAATTAAGTAGTAGAAGTGCACAGATATATGAGAACCTATCTGAGAACCCTAAATTGCATAAATTGGAGTCACAACTCCAGGAGGTGAAGTACCAATCAGAGAAGTTACAATTACAACTGCAAGCCCTACCGACCATAGAGAAAATGAAGAGGTCCCACAAACAGGGCATCGTTCAACAACAGATTCATATGATCCAGAGCAAGGTCATGGAAGTGATGCAGCAACTTCAACCTTTACAAGATAGGGCATGTCAACTATTCTTAGAGATTGAGAGCCAAGGGACAAACCTGGAACATGTCGTGAACACAACAGAGCAGTGCTTAGAAGGACCAATTAGTAACACACTCATTCAGGAGTTTGTCGAGCAAGAAGAAGTAGCAAAGCAACAGGTCAAAGAATCTCGAGCAAAGCTCTAGGCCTTCAAGGCAAAGTTACCTAGAGAAGAGTGACTCAGGATGAGTCACAGGTGAGTGTTGGGGGCCTATTGACACTCAACCAAGTTTTGAGGAATACTTGGTCATAGTTGACCGTTTGGTACTTTGAATTCTTGTAAAAGGCAGAGCACACAACAAAGCAAAGATCACGGTATCTCACCACCTTTTGTGGAACCTTGTTGGGTTTTTTTGGAATATTGTGACGTGAAAGGGATGTCAACCCTTGTTTGGGCCTTTTTCTATGTATAAATAGAGGTCTAGGCCATGTAATAAAAGAGGGTCCTGTCTAGTCGATGGCTTAGTGCATAAGTTGGATCTATGTGATCAGAAGTCCGTGTGACTGTAAGAGCTCTGTGCATGCTATAATAGTGATGAGTGAAAAGAGTGTGAGAAGGCTTAGTGCTTGGATCAACCCGGGGAGAGGATCTAGCGAGCTGCACAGATCTCTTGTCCTGTGTGGGGTAAGGGTCATTGAAGCTCCGTGTTTTAACTTCTTGACCAAGATAATATAAAGAAGACTTTGTGGACATAGCCCCAGGGTGGGGGTGAACCACGATAACTATGTGTACTGTGCTGATGTGTTTGTCTCTCTCTTGATAAGTGCTCTGATATGTTTAGATAGATTTATTGATGCTTTGTTCTTATGAGATATGAATGCATGCTAGATATGATACATAAGATGCTAACTGCTTAATCTATTGAGTATAACCTGTTTATCATTGCTAAGTGCTAGATCTGAATAATTACTGCAGTGCTCTGTGTTTTCTGTGAAGTGTATTAATGAATGTATGTTAGGAAATAACTGATGCTAAGTGCGATGTAAGAAAGATAATCACAGATCTGTGTCCCAACTAAGGTTGCAGACACCTGAGTCCTGCAGCCACCCCTGCCTCTACCTCGGGTGAGACTTCATCTGCTTCGCAGGTGTTGCCGAAAGGGCTGGTAGTTAGGGATTTGTTGGTGTGCTCTTGAGCATTGAACCCTGGGTCTTCCCCTGTGCCAACATCTACATAGGTTTCCATATTGGCTAGCTTATCGAATCATTCAACCCGCTCATGTTAAAAGGTGTCTTGTTGGCTCGCCAATACCCTCTTCGATATGATCTGATGCAGATCATATTTTCTCCCCTGCAACTGTGTGAACACAAATTCACTGATTTTGGATTGGATCTGAGGCAAACATGATTTGGTATTTATCACAAAGGGTCCAACTATGAAAGGAAACTTTAATTTAGAAGCCTTGTGCACTTTCAAAAAATGCTCTGTCTCTGAAATGATCCTTTGTATTTTGAACTCCAAAGAAAATATTTTGGGATTCAGAAAGATTGGTAAAAGATAAGGTACTTCCTGATAGCCATATACCCAGATCACAGTAGATTGTATGAACAACATCCAATCTCCTATCTTCCTCTCTGGATTTGGTTGTAAAGAGATTTTCATTTCCTCTAGAACCCTTAGCAGATATGAACCGAAAATAAGACTGCACACCCTGGACATAATCTTATTGATGAAAATAAGCATGGTGAGCCTTTTATACTCAGTTGAAATAAATGAAGTCTCAGGAAATTTGGTTTTGTTAGATTCCAGAAACATTCTCAACAAGTGCGTGTAGTATCTGAAGTGTCTCAATGAATTGAAGTTAACTAGTTTTTGATGCATATTGTCAGCAATAAATTGTCAAAACTGATAGAGACCGATTGACCAGACATAAAGAAAATCAACAGGAAACCTAACATGAATTATACCACAAAATTGTCGTTGTCCAACCCTAAAATTTGACTTAGCAGAGAACAATCCCACTGGACTTCGATGAGCATGACGCTTACACTGGCAGGTAACGACAGACTCTTTGAATGGTGTTTAGGATTGACAATGGTCTGCAGAAATAGGGTTTTTACTTCTGGTGGGTGTTCTCTATAGATCGTGATCATTTTATGTTCCTCGAAGGGCTTTGACACTATGGGGGAGGACTCTGGTATACTGAGGGTGTGTCAGAATGATGGACTGTCTATTTGACATAAAACCACTAACCCTAATTTATTCAAAATGACTATTTCTTCCTAAGAATATTGCTTTGCACACCAGGTTACAAATTCAGAGAAAGGAAAGACTACTTCTACGACATAAGGGGTGGTGGAGGCTTGAGCCTCTTCGAGGAAAGGTATGCGCGTTCCTACATTGTCTAACAAATTCAATCTGGATACAGAAATGGGCGAAACTATTATCTCTGTGTCGAAAATGTTGGAGTCTTTGTCAATTAGGGCTTCTTCTCTGGAGGAGATGTTTGGTTCATTCACGGATAAAACAACAGGATTAGAAGCCATAGTGAAAAATACCTGTTAAGAGGTGAAGGAAGCATGAATCTGATTCAGTTATGAGATTGAGTTTCAAATGGATGCTTTGCACCAATTTCCAAACATTTGAATGCTTCAAAATATCATAAAATAATGTTGGGGTTCCTCCTTTTATACTTTCCCATCGACATCGGGGGTTGGCGAAAAAGGTTTTAGGAAGACCGCTTTTCACCCTGATGTAACTGTAGAGGTGCCACGTGTCCATGGATAAAACCATGATGGTTTTCCCCGGCCTGCCCTCAAATGATTAATCTTTACGCTACTTCAATCACCGATATGAGCTTCAATCGTTGATCTAGATCGCTCTAAGATCTACGGTCCACATTGATCCAACAACTTTTGACATCGGGGGTTGGAGAAAGTGGTTTTAGACAGATTGATTTTTTCCCTGATGTACCTCTAGAGGTGCCACAAATCCATATATAAAACCATGACGGTTTTCCCTGGCCTGCCTTCGAATGATTATTTTCCATGCTGTTTTATTCCCCGATATGTGCCTTAGCCGTTGATCCGGGCCGCTTTCAAGATCGTTGTTCTGTCGAGTCCTACCTTTCACGCCTCCGATATGCTTGTCCATACACTACTAGATATAGCATGGTCCTCCAAACTATCATACTTCCATAGCAATATAGCTCTTCGCTAAAATTTTGAAACTTGGATTCCATCCAAAAATTGTTATAGTGATAACATTGGCTCCAACTAGGGATGCTATGCTTCCTGCGAGGTAGCAAAGAACTAAAGACCAAGTGCCTACCCATTGGGATGTTGTCTATTAGTATGATATGAATCTGTTGACCTTTATTTGAAAACTTAAAATCTATCCAGCGTAGCTCAGGGCCTTCACCTTGGGCTTCAACTATGCTATTTTATTCCAGTTTTTCATGCACGAAAAAAAAAATGCAAAACAATTATTTACAATGAATGGTGGGGTGATGATTTTTCAAAAACTGTAATTCTTGAGGAACCTACCTTTCATAGGCCCTCCTCCAATGATTTCTCCATTAATTTCCTCTAACAAATAGGCATTGCTCCCACGATAAGCTGCAATTTTGAACAGACCCAGCCATAGGTTATCGAATTTCCCATGTTTCCCTTTATCTTTGTTGATGGCATCCCATTTTAGTACCTAGTCTCTTGGTTCAAAATCATCCACTTTGGTATGTCTTTGAAAGCCTCCTTAATCTTGTCTTGGTGTAGTTGGGAGTTATGAAAGGCCTTTTCTATGGTTTGTTGTATGTTGATGAGCTCATCGTTTCTTCTCCTACTAGCATCTGCTTCCACTTCTTGCTCCTGTAAAAAATTCATTATCGACAATCCTAGTATAGGAGGAAAAAATACTTCAGTGTCGTAGACGATTTGGAAAGGGGATGTGGCAATGGATCTCTCTGGGGATATTTTGTTAGTCCATAATGAGTGGATGAGATTTTTGTGCCATGGCTTTTTATTTTCTTGCAATAATGTTTTGATGATTCTGACCAAGATTTTATTCGAAGACTCATCCAACCCATTCCCCTGAGGGTAGTATGACATGGAATGACCTAGGGTGATATTGTAATCACTACAGAATTTCTGCAATTTCTTATACTTGAAAGTAGCTACATTGTCTGTTATAATTTGGATTGGGCATCTGAATCTGGATAGAATATTATCTTCTAGGAATCGAATGATGACATCATTTGTTTCCTGTCCGGTGGGGACTGCCTCAATCCACTTAGTGAAATAATCGTTCACTGTCAAGATCCATATGTGCTGGTCAAAGTATTTTGGATGGATCTCCCCTATGAAATCAAGGCTCCACTATCTGAAAGGAGCTTCCACTGAAATGGGTTTTAAAGTTAGAGCCTGCAATTTTCCTTTCCCATAAAAAATTTAACATTCGTGGCATTTAGAGACTTCTTTATAGACATCGAGAAATATGGTTGGACAATAAAATCTAGCCCTTAGAATATTATGCACGGTTGTCTTCCAATAATGATGACCTCCACATTCACCTTTATGAAATTCACATTGACCTCCACAAAAGAAACTATAGTCCATACGCGTTCCAATGGAAGTGGTCCCACTATATTTGGATTCTGTATGAAAAATGTATGACTGTTTTACCCAGAACACCTATTTATTGACTAGTTTCAGGACTGGTCACAAACCCTGTATTCCACAGAGTTTATCTCCATAATTATAGCGAATCAAGAGCTGAAATTTTTACCATAGGTACCTTGATATGTCTTCTCAATACCATAGCGATGTCACCATCTGAATCGTTCTAGAAAAAAAGTTATA
>JZKD02S2185673.1:108394-121663 GCA_000966675.3 Picea glauca
CAAATTACATTAATACTGGGAAAGGGCATTAAACATTTTGGAGTGATAAGAAGAAACTGAAACCGGGATTGGGATAAATTGCAGGGTGAGAAAACACTGTGAAAAATCAACAACCAGTATAAAAAAAATTTCATCCAATAAGGTATTTGATCCACTGTCACCCTGAGGGATCAAACTAAATTTTTAATTCATTTTCCCAGGGAAGATATTTCAATTTCGTCCCCGACAACGATGCCATCATGTTAGCACTTTGTAAACTTTGTTCGGTTGAATAGAAAAATGTCAGAGGCAACTGTTTCAACCAACTTTAGAGCTGAGGCACTAGCCTTCTCAACTCAGAGAGGGCTGTCTCATGTCACTTAATATTTGTTTGGCAATTGGTGGCTAGATTTGGTTTGTTTTGGGTTTTTTTTATTAAAGTTGCTGGTAAGGAAGGGGAGGAACACTCAGGGCTATGGAGTCAAAATTCTGAAATTGAATGAAAAAAATGATCAACCAATAGGAATATCCAGAGGATAAAGGCTAAATGAGGCGATGAATCTAAGTTATAACTTGAAATTGATAAAATGTACGAAGATAAAGAAAACAAATAACTGCATCATAGAATTACTAAAATGAATTTTGAATTAGTTAAGAAGACAATCACACAGTTTAAATTGCTTAAATGAAGAGAATCACAAGATGAATTCTAGGCTTTTAACTATCCAATTTAAACAGAAGAGAATGTAAATGGAATAAAGGATCACATGAAATACATACGATGAAAGAAGACAAAACTCATATCACCTCCAATTAGAATATTTTCATAGAGACTTCAAAAGCTTCTGCATATATATTCAATTCAGCTTCAGAAAATTACAATAGATTTTGATGAGACCAAAAGGGTGATATTGCACTTATGCCAACATTAATTCATTCAAGTGTCCCAGTATTTATACAATTCGATTACAATGGATGAAACTGAAGCATTTCAACTTCTGAAACTGACTAAAACTATTATGATTGACATTTTCAGTATATGAACTGATTTACAATGATTAAAAAAAAGAATTGCAAAATTGAGGACCCATTTCTCTGACTGCTCGGCTTCCTCCGCACCATCTGTCTCGGTCTGGTATTCTTCTGAATCGAAAAATTTGGTGACACCTAGGGATCACTTACTGGTTCCGAGGATATTGCACTTTGTCTTACCTAGTCGCACGATTTCCTTCCATTGAAAATCATAGGGGATTTCGTAGTCCATCATCTCTTTAATCAAAATCTCCAAGTCAATGCATGTGGCATAGGACATAGTCGACATGCCAGCTTTCACTATTATGAACTTATTCAAAATTTCAAAGTCTATAGCCAAATACTCTACCAGACTTGGGCCTTTCAGACTTTCTTCCATAGCTTCAAATTTAGAATGGTCCATTCTACACTGAATGAGGAGATAATTGTAGTCTTCTTTATTGTATAATGAACCTTTTCCATCCCAAAATAGTGGGAGGCCTTTGATAAGCAATTTTTCAAATGCATCGTTAAAATCTTGTATGTTGTGCTCCATTTGCAGAGCTTTGTTCTGGACCGATCTGAGCAGGTTGTTCTTGGCGATGATCCTCCTAATCGAAATGATCAACATCGTCCTATCCTTTACCTTGATAGTTTGGAGATCAGTAGTTGGAACAAAATTTAGCAAGTAAATAACATTTTGGGCCCATTCAGAAGGCTTCTTGGCTAATACTTCATTAACAACAATGCACCTGCTTCAAGCTGTAGCATCCACGCTGTCTTTGTCACTTATAAAATTCAAATAAACCCTAAATTTAGAAGCCTCTATAGAAATAACATCCCATATCACATGTTTGGCTCCTTGTAATAGTGTTTTTCCCTTTAGCCTGGTTTTCATCTTGCTCACTCTCTCTTGCAAATATTGATTATCTCTATGGAGTTGAGCCATCTTCTCATCTTTCACTTTCATTTCTTGTTTCAACTTTTCTATGACCTCTTTGAGACCCTTGATCTCCCCTTTTTTTAAGCTTACTTGAGACATAGCTTGGACTAACCCTTCAGTGCTTGATCGAACCTCTGTATTAGCAGGTACAATGACAACCATATCTGATGTTACTTCCTATGCTTGTGACCAATTCTCCTTCTCCTTTTCCAAATACAACTCTTTAGCTTTGTAATTGAGTGCCTCTTGTCTGAATGTTTCCTTCTCCTGTTCCAAAGAAGTCAACTTTGCTGTCTGTGGATGATCTGTAGGGGACATCTTCATCTTTTTCTTTAGTCTTTGGATCATCTTATCTTCCTCATCCAGAGAAGCTTTTAACCCTTGAGGACCTTCAGATTCTAACCTTTTGACATGTGTCATCTAGGATTAGCTGGACACCTTTTCCTCCTTCAATTGTCCATCTAGTTTGGGTGCATGCATTTTCAATATTGCAACCCTCAGACCTAAGCTCAGATAATCAAAATATAGCATGTCCCTAACATTCCTATGGAACTTTACTTTGTCAGGGGCACCGATATTTTCATAGTGCATTTTGATCTCAGACACCTTATCATCATCAACCATTGCTATGTTAAACATCTTTCTTTCCACATCCCTGACTGAGAGTAAAGAAGCCTTATGCCAAGAAGTCTTTTCTACTTCAGGTAAAAGGTTTTTTATTTTACTATTGGCCATACTTCCCTTCACAACATACTGGTTCATTAAATCTTCCTTGGACTGATAAACTGCCCTAGGTGTCTGGCTAAATATGTGTTTCCTGCTGCTAAAAACCTTTGTGCTTCTTTCACCTTGTGGCAGGCTTCTCGTAACAACTTCTTAATTCTTGGTTTCACCTTCCACCATATCTATTCATGTTTTCCCTTTGGGATCTTCTTCTTCCGGGTCGACTATTTGAGTGGATGATGTGATTTTCATTTTCTTGAGAGTATCTTGTTGGCTATTGGCACCCAGGGCCTATTAACTGCTCCTCTTATTATAGACACTCATTTTAGGAGCTTTGACAACCAAGATAGGGGAAGGTTTCTGTGATGGGATCTGCTGAGAGGTTGTTTTTGTATGTTTTGTTTGATCATGCTGCAGAGTGACCTCCATATCTACATAGGTTTCTATATTGGCTAGCTTATCGAATCCTTCAAACTGCTCATGTTCATAGGGGCCTTGTTTTCTCACCAATGTCCTCTTTGATATGATCTGATGCAGATCATATTTTCTCCCTTGCAACTGTGTGAAACTGAATTCATTGAGTTTGGATTGGATCTGAGGAAAACAAGACTTGTTCTTTATCACAAAGGGTCCAACTATAAAACGAAACTTTAAGTTAGAAGCCTTGTGTGCTTTTAAAAAATGCTCTGTCTCTAAGATGATCCTTTGTCTTATGAACTCCAAAGAAAAGAGTCTGGGAGTCAGAAAGACTGGCAAAAGATAAGGTCCTTCCTGATAGCCATATACCCATAGCACAATAGATTGTATGCACATCATCAAATCTCCTATCTTGCTCTTTGGATTTGGTTGCAAAGAGATTTTCATTTCCTCCAGAACCCTTGGCATATTTGAACCGAAAATAAGACTGTACACCCTGGACATAATCTTGTTGATGAAAATAAGCATGGTGATCCTTTTACACTCAGTTGAAATAAATGCAGTCTTAGGAAATTTGGTTTTGTTAGATTGCAGAAACATTCTCAGCAAGTGCGTGTAGTATCTGAAGTGTCTCAATGAATTGAAGTTAATCAGTTGTTGATGCATATTGTCAGAAATAAATTTTTCAAAACTGACATAGAATGACTGACCAGACAGAAATAAAATCAACAAGAAACCTAACATGACTTATACCACAAACTTATCATTGTCCAACCCTAAAATTTGACTTAGTATAAAGCAAGCCCACTGGGCTTCGATGACCATGACGCTTACACTGGCAGGTAACGACAGACTCTCTAAATGGTGTGCAGGCTTGACAATGGTGTGAAGAAACAAGGTTTTTAATTTTGGTGGGTATTCTCTACAGATCGTGATCATTTTCTGTTCCTCAAAGGGATCTGACAGTACCGGGGAGGACTCTGGTATACTGAGGGTGTGCTGGAATGATGGACTGTCTATTTCACATAAAACCTCTTACCCTTATTTATTCAAAATGACTATTTCTTCCTTAGAATATCGCTCTGCACACCATCTTACAAATTTAGGGAAAGGAAAGACTACTTCTACGACGTAAGGGGTGATGGAGGCTTGAGATGCTTTGAGGAAAGGTATGCGTGTTCCTACATTGTCTAACAAATTCGATCTGGATATAGAAATGGCATAAATTGTTATCTCTGTGTCGAAAACATCAGAGTCTCTGACAATTAGGGATTCTTCTCTAGAGGAGATGTCTTGTTCATTCACGGATAAAACAACAGGATTAGCGGCCATGGTGAAAAATACCTGTTAAGTAGTGAAGGAAGCACAAATATGATTCAATTATGAGATTGATTTTCAAATGGATGCTTTGAGCCAATTTTTGAACGTTTGAATGCTTCAAAATATCATAAAATAATGCCGAGGGTCCTCCTTTTATACTTGCCCATCGACATCAGGGGTTGGATAAAATGGTTTTAGGCAGACCACTTTTCGCCCCGATGTACCTCTAGAGGCTCCATGCATCCACAGATAAAACCATGACATTTTTCCCTGGCCTGCTCTGAACTGATTAATCTTTGCACTACTTCAATCGCCGATATGAGCTTCAACCGTTGATCTGGATCACTCTAAGATATACGGTCCACCTTGATCCAACGACTTTTGACATCAGGGGTTGGAGAAAGTGGTTTTAGTTAGGTTGATTTTCACTCCGATGTACCTCTAGAGGTTCCATGCGTCCATGGATAAAACCATGATGATTTTCCTCGACCCGCCTAGAAATGATTATTTTTCGCGCTACTTCATTCCTCGATATGCACCTTAGCCGTTCATATGAGACGCTTTCAAGATCGTCGGTCCACTGAGTCCTACCTTTCACGCCTCCACTGTACTTGTCCATATGCCGCCAGATATAGCCCGGTCCTTCAAACTATCATACTTCCATAGCAATATAGTTCTTCGCTAAAATTTTGAAACTTGGATTCCATCCAAAAATTGTTATAGTGATAACACATTAGATATCAGGACCATTGAATATTGCATCTTGTACCTGGAGACTCCACTATTTCGAATCCATGTTTTTCAGTTGTGGTTGTCTCTTGCACACCTGAAGTTGACCCAGAGAATCTTTCTCAAGAAGGTTTTTAGCATCTGCTTTCTTATCTTGAAATTTACCTTGGAAAATGATAATGATTAGATTTAGTCTTTGATGGTGGACAAAGACCAGATGAATTCAGGCTGCATATCATTCACTTGGAAACTCCATGTTTAAAGAATCGATCGGTGACTCCACTAGTATAAAATGGAAAAAATCGTGGCTCAGAGGTTTTCTCCTTTTTATTTTTCCTTCGTTCCTAGTTTTCCAAATGTTGTTCCTTCTATGAATGAATGGGGTGAGTTTTCGCCCAAATTTAGAGAGCGTAAACATGAGGACCCTACAGAGCATCTCCGAGAATTTCATAGATTCATGCATCAGTGGGGAATACATCATGAGGATGTATTATTTAAAATCTTCATGTTCTTGTTAGCAGGAGATGCTCGTGAGCGGTATTTCTCCTTACCCCCTGCTAACATCTCCTCCCTGGAGTAGTTTCATGCAACTTTCAATAGGCAATGTCAAAGGTTTTATTCCTCTGAGTTTATTTTTCATAACTTATGTGAGGAATATAAATACTGTGTTCCAGATATGGTTCTTTCTTATGAAACTTGCAAGGATGAGGGATATACCTCGGAGGAGTTGACGGAGCTGGTAGACTCCCTTTTTGCCGAAGTAGAGAGGTTGAAATCTGAAGATAGCGCTGATGATGGAATATCTATGGATGCATTATTTTTCACCCCTAGTACATTTGTTGTCTCAGATTTAGAAGAAGGAATGGTTGAAGAAAAGAATCAAGAGATATATCTTTCCTCTTTGCAAGATAAAAGAGTTATGCGCTCACTTACCCCTAAAGAGTATTCAGAAGAAGAAAGAACAGGCTGCCAATGTTCTTATGAAAGTGAAAGATCCTACCAAGACCAGCATGTAGAAAGAAATAACCATCCATGGATATACATGAAGAGACTCCTTATGCTTAGCTAGCAAATGTTGTCGGAGTAGACAAAGGAGAAATGGAGGAGCTAATGGTTCAGTTTATCTCTTGTCTTGAACGTATAAATGAGGAAATATCACCTAGGATCAGCTAACCCACATCAGTCCTCTACCCACCTGTACACTCTGAGAACATCGAACGACAAGTGAGTAACCATGAAGTGTAAGAGGTAATTTATTACTAGTCTAGCTTTCATGATTATGAATTTTGTGACCTTGTGGGGTTATATATGGAACTATGTTTTCCAAAAGCATTGGAGCCTGCAAATGTTTTCATATTATCATCATTCAGAGGTATTTTCGGTGTTCCAATACATGTTTTCTTTATGCTGTCATACTTCCCTCACCTTTTATGGATTATTTGCAGTAAAGATAAGAATTATATTACCGAACAGACTGGGTGGTTATGATGGAAGTTTTCTTTCACCTAACACTTTGTAAAAATCAATAGCCTAGTATTGTATATAAATAAGCTCATATGGAACCCATGTATTTGATTTTTTTTTAGAGTAATTATTGACCTGTAATCCTCAGCAGGATGTTTTTTGAGCATGACTCCATAACCCAACAACTAAGGCATTGGAACTACTTGTTCTTGGTAGCTCATAGGGAGCATGCCATCCCCTGTGGAGCCAAATGTTATCACATAAAGTTGTCAAGGGCCACAGGCCGCAACCATGAGCACAAATCACAACACTCAGAGTGACTCATTCCAGGCCCAAAATCAATGGTCGAAGCCTAAAATAGATCTAGACCATTCAATTAGCAAGAATTGTGCGTCATCATATCTGTCACTCTAGGAGTTTTACTTCGAGAGTTTTTAAATGACAAACATTGCAAAGCCCGAAGTGCCCAAAGTCCCGAAGCGCGTTGAATATAAGCTCTGGGTCGTAGTGGTGGTCATATTAGAGGGGCCCATAAGAAGGGAGATAGCACTTGCTAGGCTCCAGTTCGCGAGTTTGAAAATCGGGAGAGTCAGGAGTGGCTCACATCGAAGAACCCAAAATGTGAAGTTGCGAAACACATTTTGGGTAAGTGTTTGGTCACAAAAGAGGATTTGTGTAACCGCGAGGCATCAAAATTGACTCACAGAAGTCATTGGCACCATATAAGAACATTCATGGGTGTCAGGTCTCATCCTGATCCCAATGAAGGAAGTTACTGAGAATGAGAGCGGTGGTTGAGACCTCGTCTCAACACATAAATGGAAAGACAGAAAGGATTGACATATTTGAGCTCATGTCTGACAGAGATCTGGATGCGCAGTTTGACAGAGAAGGTCCAAATGAAAGAGCTTACATCTAACAATAGAATATTGTCTGCACAGTCTGACAGAGAAGACGTCGACTGAAAACTTTGAATGTAACAGTCCGATCACACTCCTGATGGTTGTAGCAGTTCCGCTTATATATAGGCAATTTTGATATTTTGTAAAGGTCGAATGGTGGAGCTAGGCTCCCTGCTATTGTAATATTTTTATGAATAACACTGGTTCTCTGGTTATGTATTATTTTTTGGGACATCTTGTTTAATCTATGTCATCTTTCTTGCTCCATCTCATTTTCCTCTGATACTGAGAGAATTCATGAATGACTAATTCACATGGATTGTTATGACTATATTATGATGAATGTTACATTATAGTGTTATTATAATTTCTTTTAGTTTCTTTAAGATTTGAATTCAATAGGATCTTGCGTTTAATTTTTTTCCTCCTTAGGCTGCTGGAAGACCTGATGTCCACAACAAACCTCTACACCAAATTATTGAAAAATAAGAATGATGATATAATGACACCAAATTAGGTTGTTCAACTGAGGAATATTGAAGAAGAAGAATGATGATATAACATCCTTGAGAAAGCAACTGAAGCTTCCAGCTACTAAAGATTCAAAATCAAAAGATGTGTTTGAAACTAAAGGCCACAAAGAAGAAATGCTGAAGCTTCTCATGGAACAAAATGCAGAGATAAGAGAGATGGAAGTAGAAATGGATAAAATGAAAAAGGAAAAAGAACAGTGTGTGCAGATGACCATTATCCCATTGGAGGCATTCCCTCTGATAGGAATTAAAAAAATAGAAGCAGCTACATCAGTAGAGATTCCATCAACAATCCCAGTACAAGTTTCAGATGCATCTAAGAAACTTGTGAAGTCTATGGAAGACATTTCCCTTCAAGGGAATGAGATCCAAAAACTGTAAGAAGAAGTAAAAAACCTCCAAGAGTTGAATTCTATGTTCCAATCTAGTCACCATGCAGAAATGCATAAGTCTCAAAGAATTAGTCAACAACTACAACATCTATAGAAATAGACTGTCATGGCACAAACCTTAGCCAAAGATAAGGAAAACATCTAGGTTGATATCAACAAGTCTATGGAAGAAATCTGGCCATCCATAAAAATCATCTTTGAATAGCATGAATTGGTATAGAAGGCCAGAGAAGAAATTGGGAAAATCAAAGGAGAGCTAGGAGAAATACCTACAGAGGCCACTGAAATCATCAGATTCCTAAACTCTAAAAACAATAAGGAGTTATAAGAAATGGATATTGAATCCAGGACAGAGACCATCCTTGAGATCAAGAAGGTCCTGACCAAGAAAGGATTGATGTTGCAGCTAGAAGAGAAGGCTCAGGTGATGTAAATTGGAGTGTAGATATTTTTTAGTAAGATTGAAGTACTACATAAGAAAGGTCTTCCTAGACTATTAGTACTCAATGAAAAGCTAATCACTCTGTCAGATTACAAACAAAAGATCAGTGCAGTGGAAAAGGATAGTTCCAATTTTGTAGGGATATAGGGAAGCATTACTGGTAAAGATTTACTAGAGACACTATAGTTGGACCTGAGTATCCAACATGAGATAAAACATATCTTCATCACCAAATCCACATTTTCCAGGTATACTAAAATGGATGAGATATACAGAAAGTTACTCAAGGTTTCCATCCCAGGTAAAAAGAGATGGGAAGATCTATGTTCTTTACTTGAGTAAAGATAGTTTTGAAGTTTGAGTCAGCATGGAGCAGCCAAACAAAGTCAAAGATACGAATCACTGAACACTTTCCACAGAATCAACACCAAGGATCTGAACAAATAAACATAATTCCTATATTTTGTAATTTGAGATCTAATTAGTTAGATACTTCCTCCATAATCTCCTAGTCATTTATGATAGCATATGATGTAAATAATTGTATAAATACTTCTTCCTTCGAAGTATTGAGGGTTGATTTTTTCACCCAGGAGCTATTGTGTAATTTTTCAAAGGATCGACCAATAATAAAATAGGCTTATTCACAAGATTCTTGTGTCAGATTGTTGGTGACGTCTCTTTCTCTCTTTGTTGGATGTTTTCTTATTCTCTGTGATCATTGATGTATTTAAAATTCTAATCATTAAAAGGAAATCAATAGAACAAAATTTATCTTGTATACTCTGTCTCTGGTCTTTTAATGATCTATATGTTTTCATATGAAATTGAGTAAAGGAATTATTAACTGCTCCTCTGCTTAGTGGACTTTCCCCTCTTATTCTATCTTATTCATCTCATTTAATCTCAATAGATCCAACAATTTTACTACCCTGCCTTGTGAAGAAAACCTCTTTAAAATATGAATTTGATCCCCATATTTATTACAAACCCCATAGCCCAATGGAAAATTAAGCATTATTTCAACCAACTGTTACAAACAAACAAACAAACAAATTTGAACTGTCATAACTAGCCGAACATTTAAAAACTTAAACAAATCTAAATCTTGAAAAGAGATCCCTCTCTGAAGCTGCAAGGGCTAGATCTCAGCTTCAAAAGAGGTTTTGATAATTACCTCTATCGATTTATTCTTCCGTTCGACAAAGTATGGAAATTACAGAGTGATAACATAGTATTTGCTGGCTTTGAGATCTCAGAAATTTATTTAACTGCTTCATTTCTGCTGATTTTGAAAAAGTTATCAAATTTCATGTGACCCATCCTTCTGTGCCAAATCCAACTTTCATTTTTCTTCCCTAAGCAACATTTTCCCCTTCCAATCTCATTCAGTACATATATGTTGTTTGAGATTCTTCTAGCTATAACTACCAATTTATTTGATCCTTCTTTTCTAATCTCGTATTTTTTTTCTGAATCAAAGAAAAGTTTGTGTCCTTGATCACACATTTGACTGACACTTAGAATATTTTTCTTCATATCTTTGACCTGTAGAACATTTGTTTCCTTGGAGTCTTTGCTTCCAATCTTGACTATGCATCTACCTATTATTTTGGCTGAGTTATCATTTCCAAATGAAACTGATCCATATTGTTCCTTCTTTAGAGTAAAAAACCTATTCTTGTCACATGTCATATGCTTCAAACAACTCCGGTCAACATACCACCCACTTTTATTTTGTTGTGCTTGTAAAGAAAGTGAGCATTCTTCATTGTTGAATTGATCCTTCTTTCTTCTCCATATCCTTTGTGGTTCCTGATTATGACTATTTTTATTCTTCTTTGGTTCCTTTGGAGGAACAGTGATTCTACAATCTTTGGCCATGTGTCCAAATGTTTTTCACTTGTAGCACTCTATCTCATTACTTAGTGACCCAAAAATGTTGTGATTTTTTTCATGTGCTTCAGGTGACATTCTAGGATGAATGTTGTTTGAATAACCTTCATAGTTTCTTCTGTTCTTGGTATAGGATCTACAATTTGCAACTTTATGAGCAAAATTGTTACAATAATAGCATAAACCAAGAAAACATGTTTGATACCTTAATGTAGGGGGTATTATGAACGATGTTGCTCTTCTGAATCCTTCTTTTTCTTGAGATGTTGCTGATTGTTGGTTTTGTGTTATGAATCTTCTTGGTGGTCCAGTTCCTCTATGATTTTATTCTTGAGTACCTATGATTATTTCTGCATAGGTAATTTGTTATGATTCCTGTTATGTTGACTTGGAGCTTGAGACTTTATCCTTCTCCATTTGGTTGTATCCTAGCCCAGACCTGTCATGGTATGGAATTTTACTGATGATGATCTCATCCAATATTTTGGTGTTATTTTGTTGCATGTCTTTCTTCTGAAGATATTTTCTTAGGGTAATCTGATTCCAAACTCTCAATCATCTTCTCTTTATCTTCTAACTGTTTTCTGAGTGTTTCTTTAATCCTTTTGTCTTATTCTACATGTATATTTAACTTTGTGATTATCTGAACGATTTATTCTAAGTTTGAATTTTGATGTCCTTCTTTCCTCTTTAACTCTGCCTTGAGTCACTTGATTTTATTTCTTTCTTTCCCTAGTTCTTTCGAGGCACCGCTTAATTATGTTCTAAGTTCGACTTCAACTTCTTCTTCATAATCATCCAAATATTATTCATCATCTTCTACTTCCATGTAGATTACTCTTTCTAAATCATTTTCACTATCACCATTCTCTTCTGATGAAGAGCTATCTTCCTTTGACTAGAAATTTTTCTTGAAGAACTTCTTTTTGTTCTTTCTCTTATCTCCCTTTTGATTTTTATTTTTCTTCTTAGGATATTATTATTCATTGCTACCTTTATTCTTAGCATAAGGAAATTTAGAGGAAGAGTGATCAATACCATCAAAATTAAAACATTTTAATGGAAGCATACCTTTGTACTTGTCGATTCCTCTTGTTACGAGGAAAATCACTCTATGGCATGGGGTAAAACACAACAGACAAAAATAAATGTAGAAATCGATTCTAATCTCAAGTATGCTATATAAAAAAAAGATGATAACAAGAAAATATAAAGATCCTACCTCGTCCATATGCTCGAGAACTTGACTCAAAGAAATACACCTGCAACTTATTCTCAACAACCAAGATACGCAAGCATATGGTGATAATATATAAAGTTAGCACACACAATAGCATAATCCATCAATATTCATAGCAAATACACCTATGGAATACAAATTCAAATATTTGCAAGACATTGATTGGACAAGAAAACAATATTTCTATTAAAATTTAATCAAGAGAACTGTATAAATGACAAACTTCTGCGTCAGCACGTTTGGAACCGAGAAAATAAGTCCCTTCCATCTGGGCCTCCACTACTTCAATACTCCACCAAAGGAAATATCATATATGAGAGACAATGAGGTTCTCCATCAAATAGGGAAGATCTCGGGGGATGACCAATGTATTCAGACTTAAAAGGACAAAGGGATGCAGACTCAATATGAAGTGAATGATTTCTCCAGAGTAACTTTGCTCTCAAAGTTGAATTCTTCTCCACTTTTCCATAGCTTGCATATGGCTCATTTATAGCGTTCAAATGTAATAGAAGGGTCAAGTCAGAAAATATCCAGTATATGGAAGGTCAAGGATCATGTATTGTGTGACGTGACAAGGAAACCAGACACCATTTTTTAATTTTGAGCAAAAAACCTGATGTATGCGGGCTGTAATGGTGAAACTCACGTATACGCATGTTGTATAGATGTTAGGGTGCATATATGTGGAAACATATGGTTTTTAGCTCTGGGAATTGCAAAAATGGACTTCAAGTTTTCATAGGGAAATGTAAAAGGCTTTCTGAGCAAGTTTGTGTGGGGTGATGCAAATATTTCTATAACAGATGCCCCATAATGTGTGAGGTTAGAGGAGTTTTTGCGATGGCCAAAATATATTGTAATTCCCAGAAGTGGATTAATGGAGACCCAAGTAGATGAACTAGTTGCTCATAAGAATATTACAATCCATACTGACTTTGTGCACATGGCTGCCAATTTGAATTACACTGTAGATACATGTGGAAATATACCAAACAGTTGTTCATGGCCATGAATAGGAAATACATGAGTATATACATGCCATAGGATGTCATAGTCATGAACAAGGCCCAGTGAAAAAACAACCTCAAAATCAATCTGAAAATATTTGTATACAATGGAGTACAATCAGATCTCCCATGACAAATGAAGTCATATAGGTATTGTGCAAGATACCAGATATATAAAATATGCAGAACAGAAACGAAATGCTAGAAATAACAGAATAATAGTGAAATATCCAGCATAATCTTCACAATACACAGAAATGATATACGA
>JZKD02S2185673.1:126692-141711 GCA_000966675.3 Picea glauca
TCTAGAAGCGGAAGCTTCTATTAGGTCTTCTTACATCCGCCTTATTCTATTTTATTGAAAGGTCTTATTAACATTGACCTTTATTACATCCGAATACATTAATCTACCTATGTGCAGGTTAGGACCTTAACATATTGGTCCAATGAATGATAACAACAAATCAGGAAGGCTACGACTATAAACTGATGTCTTCAAGTCTTATGCACGATCCTCCAAAGGTGATAGTATACATCATGTGAATAAAGGAGTTGAGGTCAAACCTAATGAAACTTCATTTTATTATTGTCCATTGAGGTATACCGTTAACAAACGTGAGATAACCTACCGATAATGAAAGTAGGTATCAAGGAACTGAGTACATTCTTACAAGTGTGAATAAAGGAGTTGAGGTTGAACACTTGAAGAATCCATCTATTAGGAAACATTGATGTATTTCTAACTGTCAATGGCGAGAAAACATGCCACTAATGACTGCAAGCCTCTAGTTACTCATAGGAATCTAGGTCTCGTTTCCATAATAGATGGGATGAAGTCGATGGAAGGAGACCTGTTGAAAGGAGAGAATTAAGAAATCTCTCATCATTTAACACAAGGTACAAAGTAGGATCTTGATGATTTGGAGGAATTCAAACGAAGAACATGTTCACAAACCAACAACCCTGTGTGTCTTTCGCGTGCACTAGATGCAAGTAGTGGATGAAAAAGACCCTCTGAATAGAAGACAATAAGGAAAAATGTCGAAAAAGGCGAGGAAACCACCAATAAGGGTAATGGAATCAAAGACACTACATGAATCCCAATGTGTGAATAGATTTCTTGCCATATAACACAAGGGAAATCCCCCAGTCAGAGACTAATGATGAAATGTCGATTGTTGGGTTCAAGGTTACCTACCCATAATGAAAGTAGGACCAAGGTGCACGATAAAACTACAACTTCATGTAACTCTGAGACACATTGAGGGTATGAATGACAAGAAAAGTCAAGAGTTTCGAGAAATGGACGATATAGGTTGATAGACATCCTTTGAACTAGAGAATGAGACATATGGATGACTTTGACAACATAGAATTAATGATGAATCTTTGTGATGCAGGAGGCATCGATGAAACTCTCTATAGGGACTGGGAGAGTAACTAGTTGGGGGAAGTTAACTCTAAGTAATGATATCAACTTCTTAAGGTCATGCTAAACCCAAAATTTTGATGACAAGTGGAGTCAAAATTTTTTGCTCTGTTCAAAGGTGACACAACTGCTGCCAACATAAGATAATATTATTTTCTCGCCCGTCTTTTTTTTTGTTTTTTCATAGTCAAATGAATGCTATGATATAGAGGAGGAAACGAGTGTCGCTAGTAAGAAATTAGTTGCAACAATGGAACATACCTATGCTCAATGCAAGGAGGTGCATGTAGGATATGGACACTCAGGGGAATGTTCCCTCTTGGGGTATAGGGTGTCAAGCTACAAAGGATATAAACAAGGCTCTGCTTGGATGATGATGCAAATTGCTGAGGTGATAGACTTATAATGCAAAAGAGAGAACCAACAATAGGATCAATACTGCAAGAAAGAGAATGATATGCAATTACAACTTAACACAAAATAATGTACTTTTTCATAAATTTAGTCTACTTGGTTTGAAAAAGGGTTAAACTTACACCAAATAGATGTCCTTTCAAATCCAATTTACGATTGTGCAAGAGACAATTTCACACGACAATCTTTTCTCTTTTTGAGAGAGTCAAAAAAGAGATTAAACTAGACTCGTTGGGAGTGTTCTAAGAAGCATATCATGGGGGAGGCCAACGCTCCCACACAACACTTCTGTGAAAGGTCAACAACTTCTGAACAACTGACATAATCTTGGAAAAACCTAGAGCTTTCCAAGTAGAGGGGGATAAAATACTTGCAAAGGTTACCTTCTCAATGATATATCAAATAACTCCCCTTATCTGAAAGGGTGTAGAAGAAGGAATTTGATACCCCACAAGACCATCCCAATCAAAGAAAATATCCCTAAGACTTGGAGGGAGCGTACTCGGGGAGAGTGGAACGCTCTCTTTCTCAGAAGGTACAATACTAGATATTTTAATGACATGGTCAAAATATGCATCACTCCTCAAAATAAGAGTGGTGTCAGGTGAATATTACATCGGCATGACTGCTGTGTTAATCAAAGAAGAATTAGAATGGTTGGAAATCAAATATGACCCTAAACCCGAAGGGTTATCGGAAAAGGACTACGCTTCTTATACTACAACATTAATAGGGCACACGGGAGTTAAATAGCCTCCTTTGCAAAGCCTACACATGAACTTGGGCTTACATCCTATACATCAAGTTTTCTCAATCATATGAATGCCCCCAACATCACTCACAATGGATGGTGACATGCTCTCAATGTGACTTGCAAAGGCTAGTGGTTCATCTCCAACATCATTTACAGAGGTTGGTGAGGATTCTCCAACATGGTTGACCGTGGTTGGATATGTGATGCCAATATGACTCATAGTGACTAGAGTTGTGCCCCCAACATGAATTGCAGTGGCTGGTTGCTGGTCTTCAACATGTCTTGCAGAGGCTATTGACCAATATCCAACATGTCTAGCAGAGGTTGGTGATATAATGCCAATATGACTTGTAGCGACTGAATTGACGGTGTTGGGCTGCGGAATTTGAGACCAAGGTTCTTGGAAAGACTGGTTTTTGCAAATCATAGGACAGGAAGGGTTCTGGTATAAACCATGGCCTTGTTTGGAAGGGTAGTATCCTCCTCCAAATTGATTCATAGAGGGTTGTAAAGGAATCATCACCAAAGAAGACGTTTGCGAAGAGAAAACGTCATGACAAGGGTTACTCAAGTGAGGATATATGTTGTCCCCAGATGAAGGGGCCTCATAAAGGGGTTTTCCCATACTATAAAACTGACCCCCTCCATATGAAATACTAGAGGAAAGATGGAGTTCTGTCGTAGGAAAAGCATTCGTTGGAATTGTTCTAGCGGAGGAAGGATAGTTGGGTGGGGTGTAATAAGTAGAATGATCGCTCATTTGAACATTTTCTCCTGAAAACGTGAAGCTAGGATCGGATCCATAGGAAGGGAGATTCCAACCTCCCACTATGAGAGTCGGTTGAGGGATATAACTCCCATCAAATGAAGATATAGAAAAATTAGGCATCAAGCCCCCAGATCCAAAACTAGAATTCATATAAGAAGGTGAGGGAGAGGATGGCAAGTGTGAAGTCATGCATGGAACATCAAGAGAAATATGATTAGATGCCCAAGATATTAACAAAGTATCATGATTCTTCATACCACTATGAAACACAGACAGATTCATCCCCATGAAATGAGCAAATACCATGGGGGAGGTAGCGCTATATGAGGGAGTCAAAGGGACTGCATTATCCATAATAATGAACACTCACGATGAAATATAAAATCCTAAGTCCAACTAATAATAAAAGATCACACCAAAATAAACAAAAGGCTAATATGCACACAAACAAGATAAAGTGGCTGAAAGGGGTCTGCCTCCCTCAAGTAGGTATGCCTCGCCTAAGAGGGGCTTGAGACTCCCTGCAAAAGATCGGACTTATCAAAATCATTTATAAGGGCCCTCGTGGGCTTAATAACCAGTCAGTCAAATCCCCCCGGAGAGGTAATCCTCCATAAAGACTATGTGTTGTTCGACCCTTATCTGACCCAAGGTACCTACAGAATAACCCCTACAAGTAACCTATGTAGTACTTATGTCAAGAAACTAACCCACCACGATATAATCGATGGACAAGAGAATAGTCTTAAGTCAATTCTATCATATGGGCAGGGTAAAAAATCCCTAAATATCGAAAGCACCACCTCTTACAGAGGTAAAGGTACTAGAAAGACCCCCATATACAAATAGATCCCCAGAAATATCTCTGACGCTAATAAGGTATTGGGGGATATCCCCTCAACCAACTTTACGAGACCTCATGCTTAACTCTGGTGTAAGTAGATCCTTTCAATGTTACCAATTATACAATGGATTTCACCACTCGTTATTCATACACATATGTTTATTTTCATATCCTTGGAGAAGTTTAGTCACAAAATCCTATTCCAAGACTCTAAATCCTAAGATAGTTTGTGCACCCTCAAAGACAAAATTGTTTCTAATCAATTTTAAATTTATCAGCATCACTTTTAGTGGTTTTGCTAACTAAAAAAGGTGCAGTCATGAAATCGATGATGTTATGACTCAACAAGTAAAATAAATATATATCAATAAAATGCAAAGTCCTAACTTTAATTCCAAATAAATGGTAAGATTTTCAAAATGCAACTTTCAATTTTCATTCTGCAATTTCAAATAAGATGCAATATTTCCATACATGTACTAAGATCAACGATAAGAACCAAAAAGATCAAATGCCAACTGTTATCTCTAGGAGTCACCTTCAGATTGCATGGAAGGTGTTAGCGCTTTGTAATCTGCCCAAGGCTGTGATGGCAGTCACAGAGGCAACATCAAAACCATTTCGAGTCTTGGATCTAGCCCTCCAAGACTCAGAGAGGGATCTATCTATCTGATATAACTTTGTTTGAAGAGAATATTAGGCTAGTTAATGGGTTCAGAGTTTGGATTTTTTAATTGGTAGGAGCAGGGAAAAAGGAACCATGGGCAATGGAGTCGCAATTTGAATCTCAATCGAAAACAAGTTCTACAGACAGCATTACATGGAAAGGTAGACACTCTTGGTGGATTATTTGAATTTGATTTTGGATTTAGAGGAGAAATATGAGAGGACCAGGCAATGACAGGGCAATCAAGAATCCTGAAATTAACCTTTGAGGAGAAAACATCGATAATTATGTCAAAGCCAGAAACAGAGTGTATGTCTCAACAAATTTTATTCTTTGAAATTCTTTGCATAATTCGGAGTATGAGGAAAACATCACCACCAAATTACAGTGAATGAGGAAAACATCACCACCAAAAATGACACATGAATCATGTAGCTGCTGTGATTGTATTATTGAAATGATGAAAATACAGAAAGCTCAATGAGCTGCTTTACAAAAACTCGATCCTGGTTCCCTGAATGATCAAAGTTTACATAAAAAATCATCTATGAATAAATAGGATAGACCTCCCCATTAGTTTCAAGAGTCAGTTTTAACCACCTCGGCCAAAAAGAGCCACAAATCCCACAAAATCTGGAACTGTTTTCCATGAAAGACGGACCGGTTTTCTGCGAAAAAGGGGTTCGAACAGACGTGTGCTTATCTTCAACGATGACACCTAGGAAAAAAATGAAAGAGGTTATTGGAGATGGGAATGTTATGGAAAAAAACCTCCTTTTGTTTCTCCAAATTTGTCCCCATATATCCGTAACATCTCCCGCAAAATCAGGACTGTAACGGAAAAGAGAAAATATGGAAAAAAGGGCCTCGAAGATGGCTTCAATTATCCCATCTCGTGGCACCTGTGAAACAAATGAGAGAGGTTTTTGTTCTTCATCCAGTTATAGAGAAAAACCTCTCTTTGTTTCTTAAAATTAGTTTTCATTTTCCCAAAAACGGCCTCGGACGAAGACATGCTGAACAGGAGAAACTAGGCAAAAAAAATGAAAAAGGCGGTTTTTTTCGGGATGGGTGGTATTCCAGACCCCCCCTGAGGTGGTAAGCGGTTTTTTTTTTGGGGGGGGAGGGGTCCTCTGGAATGGGGATCCGACACCTGTCTGGGGGGTGGTGTTGGAAAACTACCATTCCGGACCCCCCCTCTCGTTAAACTCCAGATGGTGAGGGGGGGTCCGGAATTTTTCATGGCCGTTGATTTGGTTTATTATGTGATGTATGTGTACGGGAGTTGGGGGTGGGTAGAATTAGGATAGTGTAGGTTTGGTTGTTATTTTTTGTTTTTTAATATTTTTTATTTGTTTATTATTACATGTTTTGTTTACGTGTTATTTTTATTAATTTGTTTTTTTATTGTTTATTGTTTTTGTTTTTATATGTTTTTTTTTATATATATGTTTTATATTGTATTTTAATATTTAGTTTGTTTTATGTTATTTAATGTTTGTTTATTAATTTTATTTTATATGTTTTATTTTGTTTATTGTTTTTTCTTTTTATTTAATTTTTATGTTTTTTATTTTAATATATGTTTTCTATTGTTTTATTAATTTGTTTTATTTAATTAAAAACTAACCTAATTATTAATACTAACTAATTAACAATTGATTAATTACTAACATGCTAACTCAATTATTATTAATTAATAATTAATTTTTTATTAATAGGTTTAATTATGACTATTAACTTAATGTTTTTATCCTAAGTCTGTTTATTCATGGAGGGGTAAGATTTGCGAAGGGGTGAATGAATGAAGGGTGAGGAACTAACAGGTGCAGCGTGAATGAAGGATGTAGCATGGAGCAAGGGAGGCCTGATGCAATGGATGGATGACAAGTTGGGATAGGGCCCGCCAAAAAAACCCGAATTATTCCAGACCCCACCCCCCCCCCTTGTTAAAGGCCGCACGATCGGTGGGGTTCCAACTTGCCCTTAGACCGTCCATCTGCATGCCTCCATGACAATCGGAGATCTGTGTGCACTTTTTAATCACCATTCCAGACCCCCCCACCATTAAAAGAAGAACAGTTGAGGGGGTCCGGAATCCACTGTCAGCTGTTGATTTACGCGCCGCTAGATCCACCATCAATCTAAGCACGTTCTTTATTCTTCAGGCGTGAATGCAGTATATGAAGAAAAACTTAGTCTTAATGACTTTTTGAGGGTTTGGTGCACTGCTTCTCTTGAAAATAATTTGCAGAGATGAAATATTATTTGTAAACCTATACACCCAGAGTGAAAAATTTCCAGTCAACAGATGATCCTATGAATTATAGGGTTATAACAGAAGGAAATCCCAGTACCCATGAAGTTGTAAGTGAATGTAAGGGTGTTTAAAGGGTCAAATGGAAAAGGACTCAAGTGATAATGTTCTAACTCAGATAACAGGGCTAGCATGCACCAACAATTAAGGTCTTGGATAACTTCAATCAGTAGTTTGGGAGTAAGTATGAGTAGAAGGGAGACTTGGATGAGAGAAGTGTAGGGGATGTTGTAAACATCAGGTCCACAAAAGCCTAAGGAGGAAATTTTATTAACAGAAGATCTTCTAGAACTGAGAAACTAAGGAAGATAAATAAACACCATGATAACATAATGATCAAACATCCATCATAACATCACCACAATCATTCATGTGAACCATTCAAAGCATGAACATTTAGCATCAGAAGAAGATAGACTAAAAGAGAAGTTGATTTCTATTAGTCAAAAAGACTTAAGTCCAGTACATCACTAGATCATCGTTACTTCATCAAAACGTTATAGTATAAGGGAGCCTTGCTCAACCATCCGAAACTACTAAAGAAAATGATCTATCTATTTATAACAAAAGGGAGGCAACAAGTGGAGGTATGATCTGCCCCCCTTCCCTTGAAAAACTCTAAACATTTATTTTATCTAACAACTTATCTAACCACCTATGCTATAAAATTGGAGAATGTTGGTGCCTAATCCAACTAAAATTCAAACTAATTTGATTCCCTTTCGCTGCGAGCTCCCTGTTTTCCATGTGTCTTTCAAAGCATGTGGTTGTCTTCATGATGCCAGCTACTGCTTCTCCATTCTTATTCATCATCAACTTATCCAAAAATTGTTAGCTTGGTCCTCCTAGATCCCTGGTCTTTATTTGCAGCTTCCTTGGGTAGAAAAGCTGGGTAGCACACTACAAGGAGAAAAGGTAGCGCTTGTAGGTAGCATCACTCTGCTGCATATGTGTACATAATCTTCTCTCTGTGCAATATTGGGTAGTTCTTGTAGGTAGCGCCTCTGTGTTGCGCCTGTGTGCCAATTATTTCCCCTCTGTGAAATATTAGGTAGCGCCATTGGGTAGTGCCACTTACGCTACATCTGTGTGCAAGTTTGGGTAGCATTACAAAAATGTAGCACCTCTGATCCTTGAACATGTGCATAATAATTTGTGGTTTTTCATGATGAAAAAAGAATTTTAATCAAGAGCCTTGACTACAAAATAGGTAGTGCCTTCTACCAATGGGGAAGCTAGCACTTAGCAAAAATTCAAAACCCAAATAGTTAAGCGCTTAGAAGCCTGTATAGACAACAGAGATAATATTTTCATATTGGTTAACCTTCCCAAAAAGACGCATCCTAAAAAATGGGACTTACCCTTTACCAGTTATTTTTTCATTTTGACACTTAACCTAATATTCTTTCTGGTAGAAAGAGGATCTTCAATTAAGACAACAAACTTCTTCTTCTTAGCATTGATAGGATTCTTTGGTGTAGTTGTGCTCTCCTTAGCTTCTGGTTTGTCATCTTCAATGGAAATTTCAACCAACACCTATAGGTTTCTTTGGGATACCTCATCATGAAAGTTCTTCAGCTCAGCCTTTAGCTTCCTATTTTGAGACTGGAAGCCTCTGTTTTTCCTGTAAATATTCTTTAACTGTCTATGAAGGGGTTGGGCCTTTCTAGCTGCAAACCTTGCCAAGTCAAGGGTGTGACTGTGGCCATCCATGAGCTCTTTCATTTGAGCCAAGTTGACCTTATCTTCTTCTTTAAGATGATTTATTTCTATTCTTTCATCTCTAAGCTGCTTGATAAGTCTTTTGTATGTCTGACTGTCAGGAAGAACAGTGGCATGTACAGTCTCACTAGGATTTTTCTCAGACTTATTTTCCTCCTGGATGGGAAGTGTCTTGTCAACCTCATCAGGTTCCTTGATGGCTTTAATTTTATTCTTCTTTCTCAACACATGGGTTTCATATTTTCTTTCAATAGGGTTCTGAATGCCTTTTTCATAGGTTTCATATTTACTCTCCAAAGGTCTTTTAGTCCCTTTATCCTTACCCTTTTGTACAAGGGTTTATTATTTCCCTTCAATAGGTTGAGAACTACCTTTACCCTTCTTCCTCTGAGTAAGGGTTTCTGATATTTCCTCCATAGGATTTTCAATGCTCTTACCCTTCTTCTTTTGAACATGGGTTTCTGGTAAAGGCTTCTCTTTTAAAATCTCCTTAGGCATTGATGACCTAGTGAAAGGCCTTTTGCCCTTGATTTCGACTACTGGAGGAGAAGAGGGAAAGAGAAGATTCCTCCCTTTCTTCAATGCATCTTTGGTAGAAGAAGGCACCTCTTCTAAGCCTGGTGGAGGAGGTGGTGAAAAATCTCTGTGTGGAGAAGGACAAACTTCCTCCTCAGCCTCTATGACCTTCTTGTTGATCTCTAGAACTTGAATATTGGTTCTGCCCTTTCTCTTTCTACTGTTCCTTGCTTTAAAATTACTTGTGGGTGACAAAGGACTTGCCTTATTTTATTTAGGAGTTGGTTCTAGATCCAACTTGAAATGAGAGGTAACGACAAAATGATTGCATGAAATATCTTTCTTACCCAATTCCTCAAAGACTAGCATTCTGATTAATCTAGAGTGGAAAAGGCTAGAATCCACATATTTAGATTTGACCTGTAAATTGTCTGACATATTACCTATACTCCTCAACAAGTAATAACGAACATTCATCTCAATCTTACCAGTAAAATGTAGCAACAAACTTATATGGTACTGGTACATTGTGTTGAATCTCCCTTCACAAGTAAAATATCTTTGTATGATCTTCAGTAATCTGTCAAATTGTTCAATCAATTGACTCCTTGGAATAATTTTGAATAAGTCATTGGCTTGATATTTAGGTTTAAAAATATCTTTAGCATAGGATGAACTCAAAGCCATGTCTTTGAACAACCTTTCACCTATAATGGGGATCCCTGTTGTAGCTAAGATAAAGGCTTCAGTCACTTCAAACTCCAAATCCCCAACCTTAGTTTTCTTACCATCAAATTGTAATGAAATCTGTCTTGCTACCTCTGGATGGCCTCTCTACATGTTCTGACAGAAGGAGAGCCACCCTACTCTTTGAAAGGCCTCTCTTTCCATGGGCTCTATATCAAAAAGATGCATATCCACTGGTTATGTTCTGACCAGCTTGCCACCTTTGTGTGTCTTCCTCGATTGAGGAGTCTCCATGGCTCAAAATGAGGGATTTTAAGAAGCTTAAGGGATGGTAATGACCAAGAAGGCTTTGAATCGGGCTTCAGATATCAGGCTGACCCTTTTGAACAGATTGATGCTAGTAAGCCAAGCAAGATGTTTTAGGAATTAATCCCTTAGGCTTGTACATGTATTCTGGATTGTAAACAGTAAGGAGGTAGTTTGAATTTGGCCCTCTGCAATTGAGTGAAAACACCAAACCCCAAGGTGAAAGGAAGCAAGGAAAACATAGATGGTCTGAGAAACACCTCTGGATAGTGGAACGCATACACATAGGATAGGATATTTACAAGTTTGTGACTTCAATGGTTAAAGAAAACAACGGTGATCAAACCATAGATACAGGCAAATAAATTTACAGGTCTGAAGAGGAGAAAAACAAGGTTACCATGCAAATATGGATCCCTTACTACTGTGGAATCTTAGTGTTAGCGATATTTCTTGTATGGGGGTAAAATGCTAAGAAATGGGTAAAAACCCACTTGTCCTAAGTTCTGAATGCAAATGATCCTGTGGTAAACGACAAGTAAATTTGGACAGAAGGATTTCGTGCGCCCGGATCAACGACGCGCGTGGGATTTCGGACCCCCCCCCACCTTTCTACCTTTAAGCGGAGGGGGGGGATCCGGAATCCAGGGTGCATCTCTTTGACGGCTGAGATTGAGGTGCCCGGATCAATGGCGAGCGAGGCGATTCCAGACCCCCCCCTCGCCTTTCTACCTTTAAGTGGAGGGGGGGGGTCCGGAATCGGGCACACATCATCCCGACGACTGAGATCAATGCGCCCGGATCAACGACGTTCATACGCGCCCATCCTTCTCAGATGCTTTGTCCTTAACCAGCGTGGGCCCCCTTCCCCGTCATGTAATATTCTGTGCCATTTGTTCTCTTCCCGGTCGTTCGATGAGGCTCGCGCCCTTTAGCTCCTTCCTCATCCTCCGACATCTTTCCATCTCCCCTCTTCTGTTCCATGTGGTCCTTCTCCCATCTCATCGTCCACTCACCATATGCCACGCATCCCGCTCCTTTCCACGTCATCCTCCTACCAAAAGCAAGCCCATTATATCTCCTCTCATGATCCCTCTGCCTATCTACTTTTGCCATTTGTTCCCCCCCCTTGTAACCGCTCTCATACCTCATCATTTCCCATCCCTCGTGCTGGCCTCCACGCATATGCGTCAAACTGTTCAAGATCATCCAGGTGGTAGCGCAAGAGACCTTCCACATCCCAAGGGCGCTGAGTTGGACAGGCCACCCTCAATCCCAATGAAGTAGTTATTGAGGTGGTTGGTGGTGGTTAGACATCACCTCCACCATAATGGGAAAGTCCAGCTACGAATTAAAGGCACGTCGATTCGCCTGTAGAACTGTCAGGAGTTCGATTACATCTGTCAAAAGTTGCACGATCATTAAGAGACTGCAGGGGTTGATTGTCAGAAGCCATGCAGATGCAAAGATTTTAATGCAGCGTCTCGATTTTGTTGTTGTTGATGTTCTGAGTATATGTAGATGTTTTCACCATTTTTGTATCTATTGATGGTAGAGCTGAGCTCTCGACTGTAAAGTTTTAACAACCATTCTAGTTTCCTGGTTTTGCATCTATGTTCGAGACTTCTTGTTTTATGACAAACAATTTTCCTTTTTCATCTATATTTCATCTCATGCCAGAGAGTTCATGATCGAATGCTTCGTATGAATTAGCACAGTTATGTTATGATAAATGATTTATTGTTGCATTGTTGTTTTCTCTGGTTTCCTGCATTTGGGTGTAAGAAGATCTTTCCCTCAGATGCCTTCTCTCACAGTCTGTTAGGATCCTTATGATCAGAACAGTCCCCTGCACCCTTCTTATACAATTTTTCCACCTACTCACCCTTATTACAACTCATTGTTTGAAGTTTATCTAAGACCTCACTCGCCCATGCATGCCTGGCCTAGTCTCAGAGTTGAGACGATATTGTTCTGAGTTTTCTTCCATTTGATCATCCCTTTAAACAAATCGTGACATTAATATGATGGGTGTCAGTCTCAGCTCCTGCAAGCAATCCAGGAGTGACTTCTGACGCTAACATTTCTGGTGCCGTTGCCGGGGACGAAGTTGAAGATTTTCCCTAGGAAAAACAACATTGAGCCTTTGATTCTGAGGGTGCATCAGAGATCAGAGCCCTTCAATATTGCTACTGTGCACCTGGCGACTCCACTGTGGTGATTCCATTGTTTCCACTTTGCTATTTCAGTTGTGACTACTGCTAGCACACCTGAAAGCTGACCCTAAGGAGCTTTCTCGAGAAGGTTCAGCAACTTCTTTCTCAGCCTGAGAAGTTTCCTGGGGTAACAATAATGTTAAGATCTGGCCTTTGATGGTGAACAAGGACCAGACACATTCGAAGCTGTGCACCTTTCACCTGGCGACTCCATGATTCGAGGATCAATTGGCGACTCCACTGTTTCGATATGGAGAAAATCCTGGCTTGAAGGTTTTCTCCATTTGATTGTTCTCGTATTCCTGGTTTTCCTAATGAAGTCCCTTCTCTGAATGAATGGGGCAATTATTTGCCTAGATTTAGAGAGTGTGAAGAGGACAACCTTGCTCAACATCTCTGGGAGTTTCATGAACTCATGCATCAGTGGGGGATACAACATGAGGATGTATTATTGAAAATGTTCATGTTCTCGTTAGCAGGGGATGCTCGTAAATGGTACCATTCTTTACCCCCGGCTACCATTTCTTCACTCAGTGATTTTCATGCAGCTTTCACCACCTATTGTCAGAGGCTGTATTCCCCCAAGTTAATTTGGCATAACTGTTGTGAAGGATACCACAACTCTATACAAGAGAAAGTTGTTTCTGACGAAAGCTGTGGGGAGGATCTTGATGACCTGGATCAGAACTCAGTCTTTTCTCCTCCCCATTCGTCCGCATCCAAGGCAGGTTATGAAAGTGATGAATTTCCTAGGGAGGGGGATGGTTCCCTGAGCAAGTTGATGGAGTAGGTGAAATATCTCTTTGCCCAATCAGGAAGGTTAAAATCTGAGGACAATGGGGAGGATTTTCCAGTCTCTGAGGCAGATGTTCTAGATGGCTATCTCGAGGAGAATATTGAGGATCCCATAAGCACATTAACATCTATCCCTGATGAGCTCGCTGTCTCAGAACAAAATGATGAAGTGGTAGTTGGGGAAGAGGACTATTCTCTTTTTCTTCAAGAGATTTCCCATGATGTATTTACATTTGGGATTGGAAAGGAGGATCTGGAGATCGTTCCTTTTTTGCAAGATGAAGAAGTTTGGTGCTCACCCAGTTTTAACAACTATTCAGTTGAAGAGTAGCAGAGCCCCACATCACAGATTGATGACCTGGGTAGCAACCAGCCTGTGTATGATAGCTATGAATCAGGTTCTGAGCTGGACACCCAAAACTTCCAAGAGAAGACTGCAGAGGCTTCTCCTCTGTTCAAAAATGAAAGAAAATGCGAGGAAATCAGCCCCCCTGAGCAGAAAATTGAAAAGCAGATCTTTCCCACAGGTCCTATCTATGATGATTACGACTCTGACCCTTGGGAGAGCCAAGAAGAGGCACCAGAAGAACCAAAGGAGCAGTTGAAGATGCAGTTTACAGGCTGCGCAGAGACAGTCAGCGAGCAACCACCACCCGAGATCAGTGACCCTACGACAGTTGTCCACTCACCTGTGCTTGTCAGAAATATTCATCCACATGAGAATAGCTACATAGCAGAGGGGGCTGCCTGTCACCAATTTTCCAAAATTTTCCACTCATTCTATGATCCTGTCGGCGAATACATGGAGTGGCATTTCCCTTATGCTTTGGAACCACCCTATTTCATCTCAACTCCAGCCTGTAAGTAGGATTTGAAGAGTGTAACCATTCTGCTGTCATGGTTACACCATCTGCTAGTGATAATAGACAGGAGAAAGGAGCTTCTATCCAGGAAGCTGCTTGAATGGCTATGGTGGAAGTTTTCTTTCACCTAGCCCATGTAAAGTGTTTCATTAGTTTAGGATTGTATATAAATAAGATTTTTCGAGCATGTAGTTATTTTGTTCCTTTTATTTTGTCGGCCTATACTCTCAGCAGCGGGAGGTTTTGAGCATGACTCCATAGCCCAACAGCAAGGTACTAAATCTGCAAAAATGTTCTTAGAGCATCATAGGGAAGACTCTATCCCCCATGGAGCCAAATGTTAGCGATATTTCTTGTATGGGGGTAAAATGCTAAGAAATGGGTAAAAACCCACTTGTCCTAAGTTCTGAATGAAAATGTGTCTGTGGTAAACGAGAAGCAAATTTGGACGACAGGATTTCGTGCGCCCAGATCAACGGTGTGCGTGGGATTTCGGACGCCCCCGCCTTTCTACCTTTAAGCGGAGGGGGGGTCCAGAATCCAGGGTGCATCTCTTTGACAGCTAAGATTGAGGCGTCCGGATCAACGATGCACGAGGCGATTCTGGAACTCCCCTCGCCTTTCTACCTTTAAGCGGAGGGGGGGGTCTGGAATCGGGCACACATCTTCTCGACGGCTGAGATCAATGCACCCGGATCAATGGTGTTCAGACGCCCCCATCCTTCTCAGCTGATCTGTCCTTAACCAACATGGGCCCCCTTCCCCGTCATGTAATCTTCTGTGCCATCTGTTCTCTTCCCGGGCATTCGATGAGGCTCACACCCTTTAGCTCCTTCCTCATCCTTTGACATCTATCCATCTCCCCTCTTCTAGTCTGCGTGGTGCTTCTCCCATCTCATCATCCAATCACCATATGCCATGCGTCCCGCTCCTTTCCACATCAACCTCCCGCCAAAAGAAAGCCCATTATATCTCCTCTCATGATCCCTCCGCCTATCTACTTTCACCATGTGTTCCCCCCCCC
>JZKD02S2185673.1:141761-158417 GCA_000966675.3 Picea glauca
TGCACCCGGATCAATGGTGTTCAGACGCCCCCATCCTTCTCAGCTGATCTGTCCTTAACCAACATGGGCCCCCTTCCCCGTCATGTAATCTTCTGTGCCATCTGTTCTCTTCCCGCGCATTCGATGAGGCTCACACCCCTTAGCTCCTTCCTCATCCTTTGACATCTATCCATCTCCCCCCTTCTACTCTGCGTGGTGCTTCTCCCATCTCACCCTCCAACCACCATATGCCATGCGTCCCGCTCCTTTCCACATCAACCTCCCGCCAAAAGAAAGCCCATCATATCTCCTCTCATGATCCCTCCGCCTATCTACTTTCACCATGTGTTCCCCCCCCCCTCCTGTAACCGCTCTCATACCTCATCATTTCCCATCCCTCGCACTGGCCTCCATGCATATGTGTCAAGCCATTCAAGCTCATCCAGGTGGCAGTGCAAGAGACCTTCCACATCCCAAGGGCGCTGAGTTGGTCGGGCCATCCTCAATCCCAATGAAGTAGTTATTGAGGTGGTTGGTGGTGGTTAGACATCGCCTCCACCATAATGGGAAAGTCTAGCTACGAATTAAAGGCACGTCGATTTGCCTATAGAACTGTCAGGAGTTCAATTATGTCTGCCGAAAGTTGCACAATCATTCAGAGACTGCAGGGGTTGATTGTCAGAAGCCATGCAGACGCAAAGATTTTAATGCAACATCTCAATTTTTTTGCTATTGATGTTCTGAGTATATGTAGAAGTTTTCGCCATTTTTGTATCTATCGATGGTAGAGCTAAGCTCCCGACTGTAAAGTTTTAACAACCATTCTAGTTTCCTGGTTATGCATCTGTGTTTGAGACTTCTTGTTTTATGACAAACAGTTTTCCTTTTTCATGTATATTTCATCTCATGCCAGAGAGTTCATGATCGACTGCTTCGTATGAATTAGCACAGTTATGTTATGATAAAGGATTTATTGTTGCATTGCTATTTTCTCTGGTTTCCTGCATTTGGGTGTAAGAAGATATTGCCCTCAGATGCCTTCTCTCACAGTCTGTTAGGATCCTGATGATCAGAACAGTCCCCATGCACCCTTCTTATACAAGTCTTCCACCTACTCACCCTTATTACAACTCACTGTTTGAAGTTTATCTAAGACCTCACTCGCCCATGCATGCCTGGCCTAGTCTCAGAGTTGAGACGATATTGTTCTGAGTTTTCTTCCATTTGATCATCCCTTTAAACAAATCGTGACATTAATCTGATGGGTGTCAGGCTCAGCTCCTGCAAGCAATCCAGGAGTGACTTCTGATGCTAACACTTAGCAAAATGAAAACCCGAGCATATATTTCCTGTGAAAATTAATACACAGATGAGGTAGCATGGGATACATGTGTAGTAGAAACCTATTGAGATCTTCAACGTAATATTAGGATGAACTTTGAGAAAACCTTGGCCCTGGAATATTTCTTAGCATCCGATTTGGTTGACATGCGGTCGCCTGATCAAAACTTATGAATTTTCACAATGCAACACTGTTGAGTCTTTCAAAATTAGAAATCGTTACCAAAGCTCATAAATGCAAGATCTTTGAAGGAATATTTAACCGACCTTTGGCACTGAAAACAAAGGACATGACATCAATCGTGGCAATCATGATTCAAGGTGGAGGTATAATGAATGTGATAGGCGCTACGGAACTACCTGATGAGTAGGCAACGCTTCCACTTAAAATGTGATAATATAGGTAAGAAAGGACAATGAGGCATGCCTACGAGAGCATGAGTGAGGAGGAAGGTGTGTCACATTAGTTTAGTAATGGGAGGGATCGACCTAGGGAAAACTCATGAAGGGGACCCAAATTAAACATGAGCTAGAAATGGTTCAAGGATCAAAAATCAATTTGAGGATCAAACTAGAACTAAGAATCAAAAAATTTAATCATCCAAGGGGTTCTACCAGTCATAAATTTTAAAGGGATGAGACTTTTTAAAGAAAATTTAAAATCTAAGGCTTAGAAAAGGATTTCAAACCAACTAAAAAGACCCAAGGAAATTTAGTGTGATAACATTGGCTCCATAGGGGATGGCATGCCCCCTACGGGCTGCCAAGAATGAGTAGATACAGTGCCTTATCCTAGGGCTATGGGGTCATTTATTAAAATAAAAATAAAAAGATAATGATATTTACAATGATATGAAGAGCCACTCAAGGCTAAAGAAAAGTACTTTTTTCAGGAAATTCCCATTAAAAGGGCCACCAAAAACCTCTTCATTCTCCATATTTTGCAACTTGAAAGTGTTATTAGAGAATACCTCAGAGATTTTGAAAGGATTGATCCATAAAGCTTAAAATTTACCATTCTTTCATTTATCTTGCTTCGGTGTATCCCACTTGAGCACCAGATCATCCAATTGAAATTCCTGTTTGTTCACCTTTTTGTTGAAAGCCTTCTTGATCTTCAGTTGATGGTTAACTGCTTTGTCTACAAGATGCTCCCAGGTCTGCTGCACTTCAACTAGCTGATGAATTCTTCTGATCATATGATCAGGTTCCCCTTGATAATATTGGAATAATTTTTCCATATGTAAGGCAAGCTGAGAAGGAAAAAATGCCTCAACTCCATACACTAGATGGAAAGGGGAAAGTCCCAAGGACATTTTCGCTGTCACTCTGTCAGCCCATAGAGAAAATTTGAGTTTTGAATCCCATGTATTTTTGTTATCCTCTAACAACTTTTTCATGATATTTATAATGTTTTTGTTCAAGGATTCTGCAAGCCTGTTTCCCCGCGGATAGTAAGGGGTGGAATGAATCAAAGTGATCCCAAATTGTTCACAGAACTGAATCAACAGTTCAGCCTTGAATGATGAAACATTATCAGTGATGATTCTATCAGAACACCCAAACCTTGCTATGATGTCTTCCAGGAAACCAATGATCACTTTGTGTGAAGCATTCCTTGTGGGAATAGATTCAATCCATTTATTAAAGTAATCTGTAGCAGTTGGGATCCATCTATGTTGACCAATGGAAGCAGGATGGATTTCCCCAATAAAATATAGGCCCCACTGCTGGAAGGGTCCTGAGGCTGCCACATGCTTCAATGACAAAGATTTAAGATTCTTCTTTCCGGAGAACTTTTGACACTTAGCATAGGCTCTGATTTTAGCACAAACATCAGTGAACAAACTGGGCGAGAAGTACCCAGCTCTGAGGATATTTTATGTCATGGTTCTCCAATAATGAATCCCCCCACATAAACTGTCATTAAAATCAGACATAATCTTTTGGGCTTCTTGGGGATCTAGGCATCTCAAAATCATTCCTAATGGATCCTTCCAATACAAAATTTTATCAACAAGGAAATACTTTATTGATTTGATTTTTAAGGTACTCACCTTGTTTTTTTCCATACCATTTGGAGGCTATAAATTTTGCAGAAAAAATATAATCTCCTTGTACCAACTGCAATTTTCCAATGTAGAAATGACTTGAGGACCTTTATCAGTCATCTCAGCCTGCTGATTTTCTGAACATGAGTGAATGAAATTCACCCCTAATGTTGAGAAATTTGATTAAGCCAAAATCTTGGATAAACCCTGGCCTTTAACCAATTTTGTGGGCCTAATCTCCAAATCAAATTCAGGTAGTTTAGTAGTCCACTTGCTTCTTTTTCCGTCTATATCAGGCTGAATAAGAATTTATTTTACAGTAGTTGATGGGACATAAGCAATATCTCTTGAATGCAGGACATAAAATATGAAGGAATTAAGAGATTTAACCAATGCATAGGCTTGCTTGTCCATAATGTCATACTTTAGTTCAACATCTCTCAATGCCCTACTTAAAAAGGCAATGGGATGCTCTAAGCCTTCAACATTCTTCTGCAATAGGACTGTTGCTACTGTATCAAAAGAGGCAAAATAAAAAATAAGAAAGTACTTGAAGTAGTTGGGGCTAACAAGAACTGAGGATTCTGTCAAGGTTTTCTCTATTTGATCAAAAGAATCACAGGCCTCAACAGTCCATTTGATTTCACTATCCTTCCTCAACATGGCTGTGATATACTTAACTAACTCAACAAAATTTGACACAAATCTTCTCAAAAAATTGATTTTTCCCAGAAAAGATTTTACCTCTTTTTTAGATATAGGAAGTGACAAAGTTTGTATAGCCTCAACCCTACTAGAATCAATCCTTACCCCTTCCACTGACATGATATGCCCCAATAATTTTCCTTTTTTCATGGCATACAATAAATTTTTTGGATTCAAAGAGAGGCCAAATTTTCTGCATTTCAAGAAAGCCTTTCTTAAATGATCACAGTGTTCCTTATAAGACTGAGAATACACAGTTATGTCATCTAAATAGATAGCAACAAACTTATCATTTTCTCCAATAAATGCTATATCCATAGCTCGTTGAAAATTTTCCCTTGTGTTCATCAAACTGAAGGGCATATTGGCGTACATAAATGTCCCCCAAGGAGTGGTAAAGGCCGTCTTCTCCCTGTCTTCTGGAAAAATAGATACTTGATTGTATCCAAAAAATCCATCAACCATAGACATCCTGGCAGTTCCTATCACCGTCTGTAATATGTGCTCTATCTTGGGTAAAGGATATTTATCCTTCTTTGAGCTTCTGTTTAGATTTCAGAAATCAACACAAAGTCTGATTTCTCCATTATTTTTTCTTATTGGGACCAAATTGGCTACCCATTCAGAATACCTCAAAGGAATGATAATTTTTTCATCTAAAAGCTTGTTAATTTCTTTCTCCATGATAGGCAACAACATAGGATTGATTTGCCTCAACTTTTTCTTGAAGGGTTTGGTATTTTATTTTAATGGGATCTTGTGCTCTATTATGCTTGTGTCATAAGTTTCAGGATCTTCATAAGTCCAAGCGAATACATCAGAAAATTATTTCAACAACTTAGTATATTCTTCCCTCTGCTTTTCTGATAGGCTGCTTGACAGTTTGACGTATTTTGGATCCCTTTCAGTGCCCACATTGCACTCAGTTATGTCTGCATCATCAATGGATATCTTCCCTTTCATTTCCACATCATTCCCATCAAATAATGTTTCCAAAGGAACTAGTCCCTTCGGTATATGATTACTAGGCAGCTGCCCAATATGATGATTAGAAATTTTATTGAGGAAAACATCAACATGAGGAGTGACTTATGAATCATGATCCTGATCAATGTGTAATGAAAAAAATTCGTCAACAGTCTCAAGAAAATTTTTAAGCTCTAAATCATCTTTGAACACCTTCCAATATTTTACATTATCAGATATAGAAGTCTTGTATTTAAATTCTACATCATACTTGATTTTTGGTGGTATAGGAATGTTGAAGTTGCTTTTTGATACAACCAAAGAATCATCCATGGTATTCTCTTCTCTAGGAATGAATGATATATTCAAGGTAGAGAAACAACTGTCCACCAAATCCCACACTTCATTTCTATAAGATCTAAGCCTAGGATGCTTTGTTTGATAAAGATTTTTAATTTTATGGACTATCAATTCAACATCCCCAAATATTGAAATCTCTTCTATCCCCATGTCTTTAGCTTCCCTAAAACCCAAGACAACAGCCTCATACTCTGCCACATTATTGGTAGTATCAAATTCTAGTTTATATGACAAAGATATAGTTTCTTGAGTTGGTGAGACAACTATCACCCCAGTGCCAACACCTTCCTTGGAAGAGGCTCCATCAAAGAACATCTTCCAGATAGAAGTGGTTAGAAGAGGCTCTTCAGAAAAGTTGATGGAATTTTTCCTGATTTCTAAAGGGGCTTCAAGAGCATCAGTGAGCTACAAAATACTAGATCCCAGGTCTGTATCAAAAGAAAAAACATGGTGATTGGTGGGATTTGCTTCATCACTAATGATGTAAGACAATTGAGTTTCCCTATAAAGTATTCTATGCTCTCCCCCAAAAACATGAATAGTAGCATAAGAGAGATCCATCTGCAAGGTTCCCCCAGGTATTTTTATCCAGGATATTGACAAAAGCATGCCAAACTTGGGGGGGACATCAACAACTATGATATCCATAAGTATACTCTTCATGGGTAGCTGAAATAAGGCCACCACCATATCCTTAATGACTCCAAGACACTTGACTTTTCTGGAGTCAAAAGAATATAATTCATTATAGTTCTTTGTGACTTCTAACCCAAGTTCATCCATAACAGATTTTGGCATAAGATTGTGGGATGCCCCTGAATCCATGAGACAATTGTGTAGCACCTTATCATGTATATTCAGTGAGGTATAGAAAGGTCGGGATGAGTCACCTCTATCTTCTATCAAAGGACATAAAATCACTGTTGCTTTTTCATCTAGCAGATTTATTGATTCAATGGCATTTGAAGATGATTCTGGCTATAACATTTTGGATAAATATTTTTTAAAATCCTCATTTTTAATCAATTCCAAAAAAGGTACATGGATCTTTATTTTCTAGATCTCATTCTCAAAACTGAAGGAAGGGGAAGGCTTCAAAATATATTTGGTTCTAGGAGGAGGATTTCTGATCAGAACTTGTGGGTTTTGAGAGTCTTTTTCCTTACTGCTCATCGTCAAAACCTTGGCAAAATCTTATTTTTGCATAGGCTGATTAGGGGCATCAGTTTTTTCTTCATTCTTCTTAGATATCAAATTATATCTACTAGGATTGTCCTTTTCTTTCTCTCCCTTTCTTAACTCATTAATTTGAATATCCATTAAAGATTTCTCATAAGAGGATTGAGTCAAGTGTGGGGATGGGGATGTATCACCTAAGTAGTGAATCTTAGGATCAACTTCTACCTCCTCTTCTTCTTCATCAACCACCAAATTATTTTTCAAAGGAGCTTGTACCCTCTGATCATCTCTCTCTCTGTTTCTAGGATCTCTAGGAAAGATTTGGGGAACATTATTTTGTCTCTTGTAGTTACCTATGTTGTCATTGTTTTGAGAATTTCTATATGTCTGTTTCCCTTCTGAATTTAATTTCTCAATTTCAGTGGAAAGGGATTTTACTAATTTGGTAAGCTCATCTACTTGAGAATGGACAAAAGAGGAATCAGAAGTTGAAGCTTCAACATTATTTTTTCTCCTATCCCTATCAGACTCCCCCCTGAGCTTATCTGATGCCACTATGTTGGATTCTACCTCTAAGGAAACATCTTGCATATGAACCAAAGAAGGTGACCTTCTTTCTCTCAAAAGGAGGAAAAATTTGGAATCAAATGCACTGGCATAAGTGATTTTTTCCATGGTTTCAGTGGGTTTGATCTCATCAGGGATTTTCTTGTATATTTTGTTGAATCTTTTAGAAAAGTTGGAGACAGACTCTCCTTTTCTTTTCAAGAATCCAAATTTGGTGATGTAGTACAAAAAATCCTTTTTGTCACCCCAATGCCTCAAGAAGGCTTCATCCAATGCCTCAATACCAGTAATGGATCCAAGGGACATACCCCTAAACCACTTCCTAGCCTCACCAAAAAGGCTTTGGATGAAAATCCTCATCCAAACATATTCATTTTCAATATTTTGGTTATCTGCATAGCTGTAGAAAGAAACAAGATGTTCCTTAGCTATTACATCTTCTTCTCCTGTGAACTTAGTCATGTATTTCAAATAATCTCTAGGAGGGAGAGGATTCACTGGATGAGGTAAGATTAGAGGAGCAAATCTGGCAGCCACTATGGCATCCATCCTATTTGCAGAAGGGTTAACAACTGCCATTTGATTTTGGATTATTGGTGAGAAAGAAGGAGAAGGAGACTTGATTGTGTGTAGAGTTGGAGAGGAAGGGACAGATGAAAGGGGGGTTTCAGTTTTCACAATAGAAGGTTGAGTCTTGGAAGAATATGGTAAGGTCTGAGAGGGAGATGAAGTTCCTACTTCTTTGGCAACAAAAGTTTTAACAAAAAGAGGTGTAGAAAAACCTACATAGGGAAATATTCAAAAATATCAAGATTGAAACACTTCTCAATATCAGGGGAAGAGAATATATCAATGTTTTCTTCTTTCAATTCAGTTTCAAAGGAAGAGTATTCAACAAGAAACTCTTCAAAATCAAGTTTTTTATATACTTCAGCAGAAGATAAAGGAAGCTTACTTGATAAAACAAGTGGAGTATCAAGAGTAGAATCAAGCAACTGACCAGAAGCACTTGTAGCAACAACATTTATATTTTTTGAGAAGCTTTTACCTTCTTGATTATCTTCTCTGGGTAAGCCTCAGGTGGTACCAAAGGTAGTTGTGGATTTGATCTCGTATGTCTTCCTTTAGATTACAGAGGTGAAACAATAGAGTCACCAGGTGCAGTCTACAATATTCAAAATATTGAGTTCTAATGCACCTTAGAACTAGAATACTGTGTTGTTTTAATCCCGGAGAAAAGTCTTCAAATCGTTCCCTAGCAACGACGCCAAGAATGTTAGCACTAGGAGTCACCTTCAGATTGCTTGGAAGGCAAGCCCTGTTGGCATGTTTTTTAGACAAAGGTAGAGTATGTGTGTTTGTCATTGATGGCAAAGATCACGATCAACAACACAGCGAAAATGATGGAATGGAAAGATTAGCAGTGTAATCTTAGGAGGAGGACCAACAATGATCGTTGGATCCCATTCATAATTCCCAATGACCATCAGATCTAAATTAAGACTGAAGGAGCACACAGAAGAGGAGAACAGATCTTTGGCATCATATATGAGTCCAAAGATCGACCATCGTCGGATCCAGAAGAAGGAGCACGATCTTTAAGTACAAGATGAAGCGGGCTTAGAAAGTCCCGAAAGAAGGAGGACCGTTGATCCAATAAGGAGATGTGGAAAACAGTAAGAGTGTGGCAAAGGTTTCATTTCAGAGTTTCAAAGATTGGGAAATCCAAAGGAAAGAGGTTCTCTAACCCCTCGAACTCACGATATGTGAAATCACGATAACAATCCTGACCGTTGTAGTCATAGGAAAAGTGACAAGTGATTGGAATTTCATTGACTTGCACATTGGAGTAGTCAACAGAGCATGGTGTGGGAACTCACGATATGTGATATCCCGAAATGATCTGAGCCATTGAATTGGGGGTTGATCTAAACCCTTGGATCGAGGTATGGTGTGGAACATTGGATGCAGAGTACACATAGCGAGTGATTGTTTTTTCACTGACTGAAAGGTCAAAGGAAGGAGGCTCCTAACCTATCAAACTCACGATATGTGAAATCATGATATAATCTTAGCCGTTGGATTGAAGAAAAAATTGGGCCTTAATATCTAGGAGGTAGATCATGACAGACCACGTCAGTGAGGATAGGTGGAAACTTACGATAGATAGGAGACGTGGCACAAGCATATAAGGACAAGTGTCAAATTGTTTCAGCTTTTAGGCCACTGGAAATCATAATTTTGAGTTACACATGGCAGGCACTCGACTCTTGACACATCATTAAGTGATGCAAGAATCGTGTCACTTCATGAGTTCTTGTTTCGGGAGTTTCAACTTCAAAGTCCTGAAGGCTCAAGTATCGGGGCGAAGGAGAGTCGTTCGATCATCGCGGATGCTAGACCATTGATCTAGTTCCATTTTTGAGTTTCAGATATCGGGAGTTGGAGGAGTGAAAGACACTCACGACAAGAATGTCGAAATGCGAAATCACGAAGCACCTTTTGGCATAGCCTGTGGTCACCGTCGATGGTCACGTGAGGGGAAAGAGCTAGTGGAGCTAAGCTCCTTTTTGATGATTGCAATATGAAGAGTCAATACTCTTCACCACAGTATTCCCGAAGTCGTGAATCATGAAGTGCTCATTTGGTTAGCGAGTGGTCACAACATGTTGTTACATGGTCACGAGAAGGGAAGGAGCCAGTCCAGCTAAGCTCCTTTTTTAGAGTTTTAGGGATCGCAACTTGGTGTGTCGAGACCTTTCGACATAGGATTGCTGAAATGAAAAATGCAAAACACATTTTGATTAGGCCCATGGTCATGACCAGTGGGCATATGGGATAAATGCAAGACCCTGCAGATTTAATCCAACGGTGTTGGTTATTTGAGCATCTGATCGAAGGGATACTGTTGATATTCATGATTAACTATTCAATTACGATTCAATTAGTAGAACTGAATCATGGTTCTTGGACGATTGGTGATTCAGTTGCTGAGGCATTTTTTCCCAAGGATATTCAAGGTGTAACTTAAGAGGAAGTGCATAAAAGAAACATGTAGTGACTGTGCAGGGTTGGATGTTCTAACCGAAACAATGAGATGAACTATAAGAAGGGTAAAATGACAGAATGCAGAGCATGAGATAAAACTTATAGATGAGTAACAGTCATCGAACAGACAAAAGAAAGAGAAGAATAGAAGTATAGCATGAAGTAGAGCAGAACTGCAGAATAATTTTTGAACCAGAGATGAATTGCAGAACAATGAAGAAGGGGTAAGAATTGAAATACCTGTATTGTTTGTTTGCGAATCATTTTATTCATAATCAGGGAGGAAGGGTGGTGCTAGGGAGGACTGTGGTCCTCTGATATTCAAGTTGGTGCTTGAATATTGGAAGTTTTATATTCCATCTAGTTTGGCTAGAAAACAGGGTGGTGCTCGGGAGAACACAGAGTTTTCTGTATACAAGTTGGTGCTTGTATAAATCCAGTTGGTGCTTGAATATTTAGGGAGTTAGTGATTCCTTCGAGTGGGTGCTAGAGAAACTAGAGAGTTGGTGCTCTCAATAATTTGGATCTTGTAAAACAGAGGTAGTAACCTCACTTTGAGTTGGTGCTCAAACATAGATGATGTACAAAACTTAAAAGACTACCTATCATTTCGAAGAAGAAGAGGTTTTCTCCCTTCATGGGTTTCCTCGTGAAAATTTTTCTCTGTGTATATCTTATGTGTGATTGATGCTCATTATTTATGTTGTACATATGATGTATAATATTGATGGTCACTTGATGAAATAATAAAACTGGTTTAATATACTTAAAATTGTTTAAGCATAGTGACAACTGATTCACCACGCCTCTCAGTTGTCTTAGTAATTTCAACAAGCCCAATACCCATCAAGTTGTAAGTGAATGTAAGGTTGTTTAAAGGGTCAAATAGAAAAGGACTCAAGTGATAATGTTCTAACTTAGATAACAGGGCTAACATGCACCAACAATTAAGGTCTTGGCTAACTTCAATCAATAGTTTGGGAGTAAGTATGAGTAGAAGGAAGATTTGGATGAGAGAAGTGTAGGGGATGGTGTAAACATTAGGTCCACAAAATACTAAGGAGGAAAGTTTCTTAACACAAGATATTCTTGAACTGAGAAACTAAGGAAGCTAAATAAACATCATGATAACATAATGATCAAACATCCATCATAACATCACCAAAATTATTCATGTGAATCATTCAAAGCATGAACATTTAGCATCAGAAGAAAATAGACTGAAAGAGAATATAATTTCTATTAGTCAAAAAGTCTTAAGTCCAGTACATCACTAGATCACCGTTACTTCATCAAAATGTTACAGTATAAGGGATCCTTTCTCAACCATCTGAGCCTACTAAAGAAAATGATCTATCTATTTATAACACAAGGAAGGCAACAACTAGAGGTACGAGTTGGCCCCCTTCCATTGAAAAACTCTAAACATTTATTTGATCTAACAACTTATCTAACCACCTATGCTATAAAATAGGAAAATGTTGGTGACTAATCCAACTGAAATTCAAACTAATTTGATTCCCTTTCGCTGCGCATCTCCCCGTTTTCCATGTGTCTTTCAAAGAATGTGGTTGTCTTCATGATGTTAGATGCTGCTTCTCCATCCTTCTTCATCATCAACTTATCCAAAAGTTTTTATCTTGGTCCTCCTAAATCCCTGGTCTTTATTGGCAGCTTCCTTGGGTAGCAAATCTGGGTAGCACACTACAAGGAGAAAAGGTATCTCCTGTAGGTAGCATCACTCTGCTGCATATGTGTACAAGCTCTTCTCTCTGTGAAATATTAGGTAGCGCCTGTAGGTAGTGCCTGTAGGTAGCACCTCTGTGTTGCACATGTGTGCCAATTATTTTCCCTTTGTGACATATTAGGTAGTGCCATTGGGTAGCTCCACTTATGCTGTGTCTGTGTGCAGGTTTAAGTAGCATTAAAAAAATGCATTGCTTCCGATCCTTGAACATGTGTAGAATAATTTGTTGTTTTTCATGATGACAAAACCGTTTTAATCAAGAGACTTGACTACACAATAGGTAATACCTTCTACCGATGGGGAAGCTAGCACTTAGAAAAAACTCAAAACCCAAATAGTTAAGCACTTAGAAGCCTGTATAGATGGTAGAGATAATATTTTCATATTGGTTAACCTTCCCAAAAAGATGCATCCTAAAAAATGGGGCTTACCCTTTACCAACTATTTTTTTATTTTGACACTTAACCTCATACTCTTTCTGGTAGAAATAGGATCTTCAATTAACACAACAGACTTCTTCTTCTTAGCATTGATAGGCCTCTTTGGTGTAGCTGTGCTCTCCTTAGCTTTTGGTTTGTCATCTTCAATGGCAGCTTCAACCAACACTTGTAGGTTTCTTTGGGCTACCTCATCATGAAAGTGCTTCAGCTCAGCCTTTAGCTTCCTATTTTGAGACTGGAAGCCTTTGTTTTTCCTGTAAATATTCTTTAAATCTCTATGGAGGGGTTGGGCCTTTCTAGCTACAAACCTTGCCAAGTCAAGGGTGTGACTGTAGCCATCCCTGAGCTCGTTCATCTGAGCCAAGTTGACCTTATCTTCTTATTTAAGATGAGTTATTTCTTTTCTTGCATCTCTAAGATACTTGATAAGTCTTTTGTTGGTTTGCCTATCAGGAGGAACAATGGCATGTACAGTCTCACTAGGATTTTTCTTAGACTCCTCTTCCTCCTGGATGGGAAGTGTCTTGTCAACCTCATCAGGTTCCTTGATGGCTTTACTTTTATGCTTCTTTCTCAACATAGGGATTTCATCTTTTCTTTCAATAGGCTTCTCAATGCCTTTTGAAGAGGTTTCATATTTACTCTCCAAAGGTCTTTTAGTACCTTTATCCTTACCCTTCTATATAGGGGTTTGTTGTTTCCCTTCAGTAGACTGCGAACTACCTTTACCCTTCTTCCTCTGAGTAAAGGTTTCTAATTTTTCCTCCATAGGATTTTCAATGCTCATACCTTTGTTCTTTTGAACATGGGTTTCTTGTAAATGCTATTATTTGAAAATATCCTTAGGCAATGACGACCTAGTGAAAGGCCATTGACCCTTGATTTCGACTGTTGGAGGAGAAGAGGGAAAAATAATATTTTTCCCTTTCTTGGATGAAAATTTGGTAGAAGAAGGCACCTCTTCTAACCCCAATGGAGGAGGTGGTAAAAAATCTCTGTGTGGAGAAGGAAAAACTTCCTACTCAGCCTCTATGACTTGCTTGCTGATCTCTAGAACTTGAACAAGGGTTCTGCCCTTTCTCTTCCTACTGGTCCCTGCTTTAGAAGTATTGGTGGGTGGCAAAGGACTTTCCTTCTGTGATTGAGGAGTTGGTGCTAGATCCAACTTGAAATGAGAGGTAACCACAAAATGCTCCCATGAAATCTCTTTCTTACCCAATTCCTTAGAGACTAGCATTCTGATTAATCCAGAGTGGAAAAGGCTAGAATCCACATCTTTAGATTTGGCCTGTATCCTGTCTGACATCTTACCTATAGTACTCAACAAGTAATAAGGAACATTCATCTCAACCTTACCAATAAAATGTAGCAACAACCTTATATGGTACTGGTAAAATGTGTTGAATCTCCCTTCACAAGTAAAATATCTCTGTATGATCTTCAAAAATCTATCAAATTGTTCAATCAATTGACTCCTTGGAATAATTTTGGACAAGTCATTGGCTTGATATTCAGGTTTAAAAAGATATTTAGCATAGGATGAACTCAAATCCATGGCTTTGAACCACCTTTCACCTATAATGGGGATCCCTGTTGCAGCCGAGATAGAGGATTCAGTCACTTCAAACTCCAAATCCCCAACCTTAGTTTTCTTACCATCAAACTATAATGAAAACTATCTTGCTACCTCTGGATGGCCTCTCTGCATGTTCTGATAGAAGGAGAGGCACCCTACTCTTTGAAAGGCCTCTCTTGCCATGGGATCTATATCAAAAATATGCATGTCCACTAGTTTTGTTCTGACCACCTTGCCACTTTTATGTGTCTTCCTCGATTAAGGAATCTCCATGGCTCAAAATGAGGGATTTTAAGAAGCTTAAGGGATGGTAATGACCAGGAAGGATTTGAATCAGGCTTCAGATATAAGTTTGACCCTTTTTAATAGACTGATGCTAGTAATCCAAACTAGAATTTTTAGGAATTAAACCCTTAGTATTGTACAGGTATTATGGAGTGTAAACAGTGAGGAGGTAGTATGAATTTTTCCGTCTGCAATTGAGTGAAAATGAAAAACCCCAAGGTGAAAGGAAGCGAGGAAAACAAAGATGGTCTGAGTAATGCCTCTGGGTAGTGCAACACATACACAGAGGATAGGCTATTTACAGGCTTGCAAATTCAATAGTTAAAGTAAACAACAGTGATCAGACCATAGATACAGGAAAATAAATTTATGTTGGACACACCTACCACACTTAGAGGGGGGGTGAATGAGTGTGGGAATCTTTTTCCCAAAACTTCCCTCTTGCACAAAAACTCATCAATTAGCATTCAACATTTATTCATTACCCATTGCTGTCATTTATAACCAGTTAAATGTGAGCACATATCAGCAACATATATCAGAAATATATCATCAAAAATTCATCATCACAATGAACACAAGAACACAAGATGTATGTACAGTTTTCTTTTTATTACGGACTACAATCCTTGGGGTTTATCAGCAAAAACTGAATAGAGTACAACTCTACAAGAGCACCGGCTCTATCTGCAAGACTCATCTTACATTCTCAGCACCAACTGATATGAGGCAACAATCCTCAATAGATATAAATCTATCAACAGGTACATGACCTGTCAGTAGTGTAGCCCGCATGTGCACATGCTCTGGCTCACTACAGTCTGCATGTGAACGCGGCCAGTGTATAATGAAACAAGTGTATGCTTCTAAGCAACTAGGGTTTTTCTTTTCTTCACATGCTCATATCCTCTGCAACCTGCAATCACTTTCTCTTCTATCTTCCAATATCCAAACTGACCCACAGCTAGTCACAACACATCCAATCTCTCCAATATCTTTCTCATACTCCACAACAAATCAATATGAATGCTATCTCAATCATGTATAAATAACTAGTATACCATAGCAATCATGTCACTACTGAATCACAAGAGTGCTACTCACTCCATCAACCAAATCAACCAAACTGAGCCACATCATAGAAGCGATACCAAGAATGCGCTAAGCATTCACAACATATCAAACAATAGTATCTATCAAGACAATAATGTAACCATACCAGTGTCTCAGTGATAGATATGACGCCATAGAATGTAGATCTGGAACCTACCTCATCATCCAAGAGCTTAGCACCAGCTCAAACACAAATCTCCATTATTTTATCCACTCCATGCTCCCTGTAAACAAGTCATCCCACGTGTACACTCACCCTATACACAACCAACCCATGTGTACACGCACCCTATACACAGACAACCCGCGTGGACATCAGAAAATAGGGTTTTCTATGAATCCGATAATTTTTCTGTCAAGATCTATGACATTGCCGAAACTTTGATGCATCCATGAGATCCACCTCTCTCTCTCTTCCTCAGAATAGATCTTCAATCATGCTCAAGAGATACACACCAATAGGATTCTCTCACAAGAAGCTCTCCATCAATACTCCATAAGAAGCTCTCCATTGATCCACAAAAAGGATTCTTACTCACACATACATTTTACAAGAGATCCTAGCTTCTTATTTATACTTTCATCTTCTAGGTCACTTAACCCATTTTTAGGTTACTTAACCCATTTCTAGGTCACCTAACCCATTTTCCTTATTTTAGGGTTAACCACTTTCCATGAATAGAAAGTTCTCCAATACTTTATCATTTAAATATTCCTTCTTGATTTTGTCACTTCATTTTATCATTTAAATAATCTTTCTTGATTGTTTCACTTTACTTTATCATTTAAATAATGATTTCTTCTTTTCAAGCACTTTGACTTCTTTGACCTTGGGGGCCTCAAGCCTCCATATGGGGGTCCTCCAACTTCATAAGGCCATAACTCTCAAACTGTGAGGAGTTATGTGACATTCCACATACCACCGAAAATGGCATGACAAGCACTATCCATGTAGGATAGTTTCACCAAGAACTTCATTGATATTCATCTCATTATTCCACATACATGCATGGGTCCTCCAACCGTTCTCCTAGGATAACTCAATCCGTAAAGTGTCTTCCCATGAGGGATTTCACCATAAGGGGACCACTTTGGACTTCATCCATTTGTGCACCTTATCAACCATGATAAGATAATAATGATTCATCTTTGCATCAATTCACAACTGCATCATATATATCAATTATGCATCATGTATCAATGACAACTCATTGATCCATCTTCATCAATGCATCATATCAATGATCCATCTTTATCAATTGGTTTCCACTTGGATATCTATCATTCTCATCAAGGGCA
>JZKD02S2185673.1:174538-184775 GCA_000966675.3 Picea glauca
AAGACTTGCTGCCATTAAGATTAATGATTCGAAGATAAAATTGAGAGAAATTGTAAATAATTTACAATAACTGATTCACCCCCCCCCCTCTCAGTTATTTCATACCTGTAACAAATTATTATTATGTAGATTGGGAGAGAGAATTATTATTATGTAGATTAAGGGATTTGTTATGGGATAGGTTCTTGAGGAGAATTGTTATGATGTAGATTGGATTCAAACCTACTCGTTTTGTAAACCTACCCGCTGAAGACTAATGCAAGTTTGGATTCAGTGATTTTGTCTCTCTCAAAATTTATCATCTGTTGATCTAAAATCTTCCACGTTGGCATCTACAAGGGCCACCGATCCAGCTTGGTAAGCTTATTGTAAATTGTTAGTGTAGATTTTCATTTCATGTACCTGTTATTTTGATTTCATGTTATTTTGTTTGATTTCACTCTTCAAATTTGTTGCAAAGTGTGGTAATGCAGGAACATTTGGATCTCCATATTTCACCATACATGAGCTTTAAAGGGGCATCCCACTTGTTAGTTTAGTTGTTTTAGGGGATAGAATCAAAGTTCATATTTTCCTTTCATGAGCCATCAATGGACAGGTCCATCACCTAAGTAAGATCTTTTGCTTGTTTATGAGTTTTTCTTTCCATCTTTTGAGCTGTGTGAAGATTGTTATTTTTAAGAATGTGTTGGTTTCTATATGGTTTTCTTATCTAATATATACTAAACAGACATAGGAACCTATCTGTTATCGACGCATATAGTGCATCAACTCTAGTGATTATGAATCTCGGTTGATAATTTATGTTTGGTAATATATTATGCAAATAATTGCACCAACATTTTGGCATCGTTGTTGGGGAGGAAAGATTTTGTATTTGTCAGAGGTGTTGTCCTCTAGAGTATTGGATGAATTCCATTTGCATATCTAGACTTATAAATACATCTACCACGTGGCTCACAATGCACTTGATTATGCAATGAATGATGAATTTTCGTGAGTTTTGCGTCAGCAGATGGAGTATTTATCTAGCAAATTTAGCACAAAAGCAAGGGTACAATACACTATCATTACAGTCAATAACACATTGGGATCGTGTCTTAGAAGAAAAGGTTTGGTTTGCAAGGTATTTTGCATCATAAAGAAACTGGAAATTGGCCCATGAGCTTTATGTCGATTCTTGTGCCTATGTTGGATTTTATGCAGAAAGTTGATTCATCTTTTTTCATGCTCACTGAATGTCTCTATTAGACACAATGCTTCATTACACTAATGTTTTTTATGTAAGAATCGTTTGCTTGATTGTTGTTACTTGATGCTTAGGAATGCTATAATTGAATTCTTTGAATATTCAATTATATCTGACGATGTACATGTCCGATCATGCATAAAAGAAATTGAGATTAATACAACAAATCAACGAGAATCATACTCTAACCCAACTTCCAATTGCTTGAATAAATTTGACTGTGGATCTAAGAAGCATATTTAAACTTTCAGAACTTTAGTGACATGGATCAACAAGCAACTGAAGATTTGATAACGGTGAGACAATATTTTTATTAAAATGTTTTGCAAAGAATGCAGATCCAACTTTAATTTCGAGTGTTTTGTTTTTCTCTTTTGCATTTTCTTTTGGTGTGTATTACCAGAACAAAACAAAAACCATAAAAATTATAAAAACACAACAAAAAAACATTATAAAAATCAAAATTAGAAAAATCAAAACATTACAAAATACATAAAAAATTATAAAAATCAAAATATTACAAATGGACATTCTCTAATTCCTGAAAACAATATTCTTAACGCTAATTTTTTTTTCTTGAATCACTTCAAACAACAATCAACACTGGAATAAGCGTGCAAGAAAAGGTATAAGAACGCATTTTATTTCTTTTACTTTGCCGCATTCGTACTTATTTTTGTATGTTATGTTTTTCTTCGAACATCTCACAAGTTTTCATGCAGAATTTGTACTAAGTTTTTTTAGGTGCACGGTCGATCGCATCTTGCTGTTGAAGTGATTTTCTCGAATCAGAAAACTTTTAAAAGAAAAACATGCTTTCATGACTTCTTAAAGCAACTAAGTATTATCACACACATCATGACGTTTGTTGTTACACAAAACCTATCCATACAACCATTCCACATCATGAATTCTTTTCCTGCATCTCTCCTTCAAAGCACATTGGTCATCCCTGTGATGAGGTCTATCTTCCATTCCCTTATCCTTCATGACTTCGCACATGCCTATATTTCTGATTCGCATACATCTCCTTCCTATTTTTCCATTCATTTTACCTTACAAATAAAACCATTTAGTTCCCTTTTGGACGACTACATTACCCTGCTTTCTTTTTCATACACATTGTTGCCACTGAGTTATTTTCATTTATAGTCTTACCAATCCTTTTACAAACTTGTGTTGACTGATGTGGGATTCCTTAAGGCCCACCTTTCAACAAGTCTTGCCCCATCGACCTCAACACCTTATCTAGGATATAGACTAGAGTCCATTTGAGTACCTAGAGGCTTGCATGCCTTATGGCAAGTTCTCTCACTGACAATCATGGGAATACATCAATGTCCCTTGATCGTCAAATCTTGCAAGTGGCTCGACATCAACTCATTCATTCTCACTTCACAAGATGTACTCGTGTACCTTGGCACTCATTGACATCAATGATGAGTTGCCTCGCATTGGTTAACGACATTCATCAATGGTCGGTAATCCAATGACTTCTCTTCATGCTCGACATCGACATATTCATTCGCATGACTAGAATTGCATGATTGGGTTTCGTAGAGGGTGAAGACTACACTTTTCCATGACCCCATCAGCACTTGCAGTAGTATTTTTCTAGCTATATGAGAGTACTACAGTTCCACTTTCATACTTCCTCTTTTCCATGATTCATCAGCAGTAGTTCAGATTCCTCCACTTCACATTCTTTGATCCATCAGTTGTAGCTACAACAACAGTCACCTTTCACATGATCCTGCAGCAATGACATATTCCATTCTCCAACATCCGCATCAACCATATTCCTATTGCATAGTAAGTAGAGGTATGTTGTTTTCTACTCTTTAATCATGCAATTCCTTACATGCTAGAATGAATAATTTGGAAAAGTCCCTCACCATGCTCCATTTCCTTTTCACTTCTATGACTCATGCCACGTTTCATGAGGACTTGCAACCAATTCAGTTGGGAGGGGGGACCTATATTCGCTATCATCACTCCATTTTTCTACTACCATCATTCCATTTTTCGTCTCACTTACCATTTACCAACATTTTTTTCTTCCAACGAGACTCTGTTGTAGTTTTCTTCATAAACATTGATATACATATTGGCATGATTCACAAATATGCAAAGGGATTTCTTATATTTAGTGATGTTTTCTTATTCCAGCAAGAGAACAAATAATGAAATGAATGTTGTTTACACAAGAACCAACATTTTATTATCATAACAACAAAGAGATGAATGTTGTTTACACAAGAACCAACATTTTATTATTATAACAACAAGAAAAAAAAATAAAAAATAACGAAATGATTGTTGCTTACACAAGAACCAACATTCTCTATATTCATGGTTGTCACACAAGAACCAACCATAAGAAACTTCCAGCTGTTACTCATGTAAATCCCATCCTAGAAATATTCATTATCATCACTCGAAGCCAAAATTCAGATGCAAAAATTTCTTGAGAAGATCCATGCATAGTTGCATGAGGACATGCAACAAGTTCAGTTGGGGGGTATGTCGAGTCTCAGAAATGCCATATTTCCATCCACCTTTCCCTTCATCACTCTTCACATTTCATCACCCCATTAACCTTTCATGATACCATTTTCATAATTAAATATGGGTTAAACCTTATTATTTTCCAAAATCATTTATTTTAGTATTAAAAGGGAATTTGTGATTAAATATTAGAAAATTGACATGTTTTCATATATCTCAAAAATGTGTGAGCTTTAGCAAGTGTAGGAATATGTGAAGGATTAATTCAAAAGACTTCTCGAATACTTCCTCCACCATTTCAAGATGTGAGGAGATAATTCAATCCTAATCCAAGGAGAAGATCATGGAGATTTGGTTGTCATATCTTATCCAAGATATATGAGAGATATCTGTGAGAATTTGAAGGGATTATATTTTGTAATAAAGGGAAATGGGTTGAGAGAAAAGTAGATCTATAATTATGAGATTTTTATCTCCTTTCCAAATCTCTCATGTATAAAAGAGAGTTCCCTCTCTTCATAAGGGGAAGGAGAATCATTATTATGTAGATTAAGGTAATTGTAATGAGATAGGTTCTTAAGGAGAATTATTATTATGTATATTGGGAGAGAGAATTATTATTATGTAGATTAAGTGATTTGTTATGGGATAGGTTCTTGAGGAGAATTGTTATGATGTAGATTGGATTCATGAAGAGACTCCTTTTATAAACCTACGTGTTAAAGATTAATGCAAGTTTGGATTCAATGATTTTGTCTCTCTCAAAAGTTATCATCTGTTGATCTAAAAGCTTCCATGTTGGCATCAGCAAGGGCCACTGATCCATCTTGGTAAGCTTATTGTAAATTGTTAGTGTATATTTTCATTTCATGTACTTGTTATTTTGATTTCATGTTATTTTGTTTGATTTCACTCTTGGAATTTGTTGCAAAGTGTGGTAATGCATGAACATTTGGATCTCCATATTTCACCATACATGAGCTTTAATGAGGCATCCCACTTGTTAGTTTAGTTGTTTCATGGGATAGAATCAAAGTTCATATTTTCCTTTCATGAGCCATCAATGGACAGGTCCATCACTTGAGAAAGATCTTTTGCTTGTTTATGAGTTTTGCTTTCCAGGTTTTGAGTTGTGTGAAGATTGTTATTTTTAAGAATGTGTTGGTTTCTAAATGGTTTTATTATCTAATATATACTAAACAGACATAGTAACCTATCTTTTATCGGCACATGTAGTGCATCAACTCTACTGATTATGAATCTCGGTTGATAATTTATGTTTGGTAATATATTATGCAAAAAATTGCACCAACCAGAACCTCATCTCAACAAATGTTGTCAAACAATTAGGATTGTCGACAACACCACACCCACATCCATACAACATCACGTGTCTTTGCCAAAGACAAGATCTTCATGTCAGCCAACAGTGATGATTGTCATACAACATCCAAACCTTCAAGGATGAGGTATTATGTGATTTTTCCCCATTGGATGTATGTGATGTTCTCTTGGTCCAACCATATATGTGCAAACACCATGTTGTTTATGAGTCTTGATCCTGCAGTGTCATTGTTTCTCTGGGGGGTCATATCTATAGAATACCAGAGGTAGTTCTGACTATTGTTCCACCTAAATAGTGCCGCAAGGTAGTATCTCATACTAGCAAATTTAGATTCTTCACAATCTGTTCAAAATGGGAACAAAAGGATACTACAACCACTATAGCCTTGGCCCAAGCATCTTCTATCCAACAGAAGCAGGTCGACAAGATTGCAACAAAACACAAAGATTCCTTCTGCACACATTCATCTCAAGTAGCTCGACTGGTTGAAGAAATTCAACCCTGCAAGCAACAGGTTCGTGACAACCTTCAACAAGCTAAGCAACGCAACTTCTCCAACAAGGAAAGCAACTCATCAAGATGTAGATTCAACAAATGATTTTCCCTCCCCCCAGAGAACTCAACGCAATGAATACCATTTCTTCCTAAGGAGGTAGGATTCATCCAGGTGGATATCGGTGGCCACCCAACATTTCCAACTAACTCAAAATAGTTCTCTAACAATTTTGGTAATTTACTATTTTTAGCAATTTTTAACTTCCGTGACCATTTTGAGGGCGCAAATGAAGGATTTTTGGGATCAAGATTCTCAATAATATCCGAAGGCTCTAATTGATCCCCTTAAATTAATTTCCTCGATTATACCTTTCCAACGATCTAGCGTGCACCCCAAACGGAGATCGTATGCCAAAGTTACGCCTCCAGGAAGTTGATACACCAAACTACCCAAAATGGGGTCCACAAAACTGTAGGATTTTCATCTTCCGAGGTTAGGGTTTTGGATTTTCTTTATGATAAAAAGGCCTTTGGAGCCTCATTGTAAAAATAATATTCTTATGGATGCAAGTAGCCATCACATCTCTTCTCAGAGATAAGCTGCCACCATTCTAGCGAGTCTTTCACTCTGTATTTTACAGTCTTTGTGCATTTTCTCTCATTAATAGAAAATTGTGTATTATTGTATCTCTGTGTTTATGGTTGCATCTATGATACATTTCTGTTATATTATTGAATATCTAAGATATCTTTTTACATTTCTTTATTATATCTCAAGTCTCATTTCATGCTGAAAATAATCCGGATCAACATTTCATTTAGTTAGATTTACATATGGAGCCACCTGGAAGATGCCTTTTATTGAGGAATTTATCGAGTCTCTGACACAAGAGCAGAACAATCTCATCAACATGGTTATAATAAAATGCCCAAAGGTGCATGCACTTACTGTGAAATATGGAAGCGATCCTCAATATCAGAAATCTAAAGATAAATACAAAAGGAAAGCACATGGAAATCCGAAGAAGGAAGGGTAATCAAAACCCTTGAATGATGCCTACAGATCGAAAGGTGGAAAGGGAAGAAAAGGGGAGAAATTCACTTACTACTATAAAGGATTCCATCCAGAATATGCATGTATGCAAAAAAAAATAGATCTAATGACCCAAATACTTCAATAAAACAACATTGGAGATCACATCCCTGAGGGTGCAAAGAAGAAGAAGCCAAAAGATCAGAATCCCAAGAAAGGCCATTCTAGCCTTGCTTTAATTTTCATCAGCGCCTCTTCTGATGCTTGGATCATAGATTTAGGTGCATCACACCACATGGCTATCGCAAAAGAAGTCTATTATTCATTGGATGCATGCAAAGGTCCTCCTATTCTGATGGGGGACAACTCTTGAGTCGAGGTTACCGACAAAGGAAGAATTGAACTCACAAATAGAAGCTTCAAGAATGTGCTTCATGCTCCCAAACTTTTTGTCATATTCATATTGAAAAAGTGTCCTCAGACACATAATTTTATTAACAAGGAAAAAAGTGATTCCAATAAGAAGTGAGTACTCATAATCTCCTTTTTAACCTCACTTGAAGAAGGAGCTTATTTATATAGCTCAACTCTAAACTAAAATCTAGGAGAGAAACCAATCGCATAATCACATGAGTATGATAGGTGTCCTTTACATATAATCTAGGTGTCCTTATCCTAACAAACTATAATAAACTAATTTCTAAAAACATTTAAACTAGAAAATACTTAGACTATAGAAATTTAGGATTATGAGGTTAACAATCCCCCTTTTAATCCAAAAGTTCATTTTACAAATACAAAATTCATCTTTGAACTTAGTGAACTTTATTCTACCAAGAGGTTTGGTAAAAATATCTGAGGTTTGATCTTCAGATGGACATAATTGAGGCTTGATGATGTCTTTGATGATGAGCGATCTGGTGAAGTGGTACTTGGTGTTGACATGTTTAGTATTTGAATGAAATAATGGATTCTTGGCCATCTTTATTGGTGACTGACTATCAATCAATAAAGTAGTTGGTAATTTCTGAGATTCACCAAGATCTTGTAAAATTCTGCATAGCCGTACAATCTCACATGTTGCTTCCCAAGATGATATGTACTCTACCTCTACTGAAGAATTGGAAATTGTTGTCTTCTTTTTGCAATAACAAGATACTATTGTTGAACCCATATTCATTAAATATCCTGAAGTGGATGTTCTATCATCAATGTCACCTGCAAAATTAACATCTGAATATCCAACAAGTGTAAAATTTTTGTTTCTTTTGTAGAGAAGACCACAATATTTTGTACCTTGAATGTATCGCAATACCCTTTTTGTCCAATTCTAGTGACTTTCCCTTGGTTCCTGCATAAACCTTGAAAATATACTGACTGAATATGAGAAATCTGGTCAAGTATTTGTTAAATAAATGAGACTTCTAACCAATTTCATGTACCTTGTACTGTTTACCAATTCCTCCCCTTCAAATTTTTAAAGTTTCAATTTATTCTCCATGGGGGTAACAGAAGGTTTACAATATTCCATGCCAAATTTATTTAACAATTCAATCACATACTTAGTTTGAATAAGGAATATTTGATTAGGATGTTGAGATACTTTAACTCCAATATAATAATGAAGTGTCTCTAAATTAGTAATTTTGAACCTTGTTTTAAGTTCTTATTTAACCTGTTTGATGCGAGCTTCATTATTTCTTGTTATGATTAACTCATCAACATATAGTACAAGTGTCACGATGTGCTTATATTGCATTCTAAAATACAATGTATCATTGGATTCACTTCACTGAAAACCCACCCTTCGTAGGTAACTATCCATTTTTTCATACCAAGCTTGAGGAGCTTGTTTCAAGCCCTATAAATCCTTTGCAAGTTTCCACTCTTTATGTTCTTGTCCTTTAGCTTCAAACCCTTATGGTTGAGTGATGGAAATATCTTCCTTTAGATCACCATTCAAGAAGGCACTTTTGACATCCATTTGATGTTATTTCCAACCATTATGTGTAGCCAAATTGATAACCATTCTGATACTATTCCATTTAGCCGTGGGTGCAAAAGTTTCTTCATAATTAATTCCTTCCTATTGAGAAAAACCTTTCGCAACAAGTCTTTCTTTCTTCTTTTAAATTTTACCATTAAGCTTGTACTTTACTTGATAAACCCATTTACAACCGATGGGATTAATATCATGTGGAAAATCAACTAAGTTCCAAGTCCCATGAGGGAAGATGCTCTTCCATATCTCACAGATGTGAGTGGAAGAATGGCCCAGATGACTCAGTTTGTATCCTAATATTGTTTATGCAAGTTGATATCATATGATATGATTGTTGTGGATATTGTATGTGTTAGCGTTAGAAGTCACTCCTGGATTTCTTGCAGGAGCAGAGCCCAATGCCCATCAATTTATGTCACGATAAGTTTAATGGGTGATCAAGTGGATAGAGACTCAGGAAGATATTTCTCTAACTCAGGGGATAGGTCTGGTATGTAAAGAACAAAGGAGGTCTTGATCCAACTTCAGTCAGTGAGTTGATTGTAAGATAAGCAGGTGGAAGACTTAGTGAGAGGAGTGAGAAAAAATACCTCGAGCAACAGGCCTTTCAGTAGTTTGCAGAAGAAAAACTTTGAATGCAAGATCCTCTTGGTTCAGAGCTTCAAGGAACTTAAGGGGTGACTTGAATGGATCCTCTAATTCCAAATCATTCAGCGCTAAGAAAATCACAAGGACCAACTAGAGACAATGCAACCGTTACAGTGATCCAACCTACATCATCCTATAACAGTTATGACTCGACTGGATCCTCCAATTCGAAGCTGTTCTAACACAATGTAAATAAAGGTATGAAAGAAACTGACATTCATAAGGCAAGAAGTCTCAAGAGTCCATGCATAACCAGAATAACCAGTGCTTTGTTAAAGTTTTTACAATCGGGAGCCTTGCTCAACCATTGATAGATTACAAAAATGGCAAAATTGTCTACATATACTCAAAACAAAACAACAAAAACAAAAACAAGAAACTGCATTAAAAACATTGCGTCTGCATATCTTCTGGCAGTCTATGCATGCAAACTCTGGACAATCGTGCACTTATGACAGACGCAATCAGACTCCTACCTGTCCTGCAGATGAATTGACATGCATTTAATCCTTTACCGGACTTTCCATTTATGGCAGAGACGATGTCTAACCACCACCAACAACTTCAATAACTACTTTCTTGGGATCAGGAGCAATCTGGGTCAACTCTTCCCTCTGGGACGTGGATGTCTTCTCATGGCGCCACCTAGATCAGCTGAACGGTCGAATGGATAGGTCATGGAAGATCTGGCGTTTATGACATGGAAAGGGAAAAGGGAGTGATCATGGAAAAAACAAGGGTGATACACATGGAAAGAAGAAGGGGCGAAGGTGATGGGATAAAATGGTCATGGGGAACACATTATTTATGGGAGGCTGACATGGAATGGAGCAGGATAGATGTCGGAGGAAAAGGAGGGGCCAAAAGAAACGGGCCCTGTCACGTGGTCAAGTGGAGAACAGATGGCAGGGGAGAGAACAGTGTGGAAGGTGACACGATAGGAAATGGGGGGGGGGG
>JZKD02S2185673.1:203306-222538 GCA_000966675.3 Picea glauca
ACGGTCATGATCGGAGCACCTGGATCAATGGTGTACCAGGTGATTCCGGACCCCCCTCGCCCTTCTACCTTTAAGCTGAGGGGGGGTTCCAGAATCGAGGACACATCTCTCCGACGGCTGCAATTAGAGCACCCAGATCAAAGGTGCACAGGCAATTCAGACTTCCTCTGTCTTTCTGCATTTAATCAATGTGGGGACCCCCTTTCTTGTTGTGTCATCCTGCCATCTGTTCTCCACCTAACCGTGCGATCAGGTTCGCTCCCTTTAGCCCCTTTCTCATCCTTCGACATCTGTCCATCTCCCCTCTTCTGGCCCATGTGGTCCCTTTCCCATCTCATCATCCACTCACCCCCTGCCATGTGTCCCGCTCCCTTCCATGACAGCCTCCCACTGAAATATGCCCATTATATCGCATCTCCTTCCTCCCTCTGCTTATTTCCTTCCACCATGTTTCTTCCCCTGTAACCTCTCTCACACCTCATCACTTCATGCCTCGCCCTCATAGTTTTGGCTCCACCACTCCCATCATGCACCTCATCCTTCGCGCTGGCCTCCATGCCTATTCATCAGGCCGTTCAGCTAATCCAGGTGGCAGTGCGAAGGGTCTTCCACATCGCAGAGGTGCCGAGTTGGCCGGGCCATCCTCAATCCCAATGAAGCAGTTATTGAAGTAGTTGGTGGTGGTTAGACATCGCCTCCGCTATAATGGGAAAGTACGATGATGAATTAAAGGCACGTTGATTCACCCATGGAATTGTCAGGAGTTCGATTGCATCTGCCATAGGTGCATGGTCATTCAGAGACTGTAGCTGCAGATTGTCGGAAGCCGTGCAGATGTAATGTGTTTAATGCAACGTCTCGATTTTGTTGCTATTGTTGTTTTGAGTATATGTAGGCATTTTCGCCACTTTTGTATCTATCGATGGTTGAGTGAAGCTCCTGACTGTAAAGTTTTAATGATCGTTCTAGTTCTATGGTTGTGCATCGGTGTTTGAGATTTCTTGTTTTATGACAAACAGTTTTCCTGCTCCATCTATGTTTTCGTCTCATACCAGAGATTTCATGATCGAATGATTCACATGAATTGTTACAGTTATGTTATGATAAAGGATTTGTTGTTTCATTATTGTATTCTCTAGTCTTCTGCGTTTGAATGTAAGAAGATCTTGCCTTTGGACGTTTCTTCTCACAGTCTGTTAGAAACCTGATGTTTATAGCAGACCCCTGCATTCTTCTTATACAAGTCTTCCCCCTACTCACCCTTATTACAACTCATTGTTTGAAGTTTATCTAAGACTCACTTTCCCATGCATGCCTGGCCTATTTTCAGAGTTGAAATGATGCTTTCCTTGAGTTTGCCTCCATTTGATCATCCATTTTATAAACAAATCGTGACATTAAACTGATGGGTGTCAGGCTCTTCTCTTGCAAGCAATCCATGAGTGACTTCCGACACTAACATAGCCATCTGGCGACCAATTGAAGAATGAATGAATGCCAAATCGTAATCCTACTTGGTATTCCACTGTAAAAAAATCCCAAGATTTGTGGGGTTTGTAGCCAATGATCTACGTGGATCTGTAACCATATTTGGGCACCTTTTCTTTAGTGTTTTTCATAGTGTAAAGCCTATACGCAAGGTGTGTTGTAATGTTGTAAAATATAATGAATGGAAAACCAATAATCGTAGAGGTTGTTGGTCATACAAATGTAAGACGAATTAGATACATGGTTGTTCTTGTGTAAATCAAGAAGGTATGATGTCAATTGTGTCTTAGGTGTGGAATAAGGTTAGGCATGTAACCTTTTATTCTGAATGAATAAGACAACAAGAGAGCAGAATGCTCAAGGAATGTTGGTTTTCCTAGTTTGGGTTTCCAGGGTAAAATCTTTGTGTACTTTGTGTTTTCTTTTTCATTGAGTTTCTTGTTGAAATATTTCTTCCTCTCTTCAGCTAGGTTTAGTGTGGAACTTTTCCTCATTTACTAACAAGATATGCATTGAAAAATAACTGTTTCTTTGGTGTTGTATTTTCAATGATCTGAGTAACTTTACAATTTCCTTTGTTCCCCTCCACATTATCTTATTTCATACGTTCAAAAAGGGAAATATTTTCCTTTGTTATTTTTAAATCTTCCAAGAAATCATAATCTAGTTTAGATAGAGGAGTGTAACAAGTAACTTGCTTATCACTAGAGGATGTCTTCTATGAGTTGGATGTTGTCTTAGTAGTTTCAGAAGAGGAAGGAGGGTCATAATATGAATCCTTTCTTGCGATCCTTGTGGTTACAATGTTTTGGGACATAAGAATCTCTTCCATGTCTTCCTCTTCCTCTTCTCGCAATCCAAAAGAAATATCCAAAAAAGAATTGAATTCCTTTTCTTTTGTTTCTTTAGTATCTTGAGATTGATCCTGCTATTCTGCTTCCCCTTCCTTAGATTCGTTCTGGGTATCATTTTCCCAAGATTTGAGGGCTTGTACAGAATCTTCCAAGTTTATGCCTTCTGAAAGAGGGTTTTTTTTAGCAGTAGGGGGAGTGCTCTTCTTGGGTGGAAACATGAAAAATTTATTGGGATTTGAAGATCATTCTCTACAATTTTTCTTCATATATATGATTTCATTGGATATTTATTTACAATACTATTTATTGATTCCATGTCTATAGATTCATGATCCTTTTTTATCATAAGTCTTTATGACAATGGCCTTAGTTTTGTTACCGGTTTTATCTTTCGATGTTTCCACACCGGGGTTACCTTTTAGGATGAGCATGTACTTCTCAAATTTAATCACTTATTTGAAGGTATCTTCCAAAGTATTATTCTCAACTCTTTTAACAAACATATCCATTGAAACAGGGAGGGTTGAGGTGTAGAATTCAATTGAGACATCTTTAGTAGTCTTAGGAGCCTGGGGTATTTTATTTATCAGGATGAGAAGCCTTTTATTGAAATATTTAAAATTTTATTTAGCTTGAATTTTGATCCTTGAAAGTTCAAGAACTAACATTTCTAGGTTTTCATATTCAAATATTTTTTTAATGAAATAGGTTTCAAAAGTGTTCCAGCTAGTGATAGAAGCTTGGGCTAGAGAAAATTACCAGGTTGAAGCTTTGTTTTCAAACGTGTAAGAAAGAATCCTGCAAATGACATATTCATGTTGTACATCCATCAATCCGACATAAATAATGGATGTTTTTAACATGGGCTTCAACAAAGTCTTTTTTTATTACTGGCGGAATCAACAACTGGGCGGTCTTGTACTCGTGTGACATGGGGTTGATTTCGACCGCTACCACTATAACCTCCAGGTTCCATACATATTCCCCTTCCATGGGAATGGGTAAATCGGGGGGATTTGAACTCAGAACCTCATAAAACATAATTCTTCATATCACAATACTTTCCAATTGATCTTCCCATGAGGGGATTGAACAAAGTCTTTCTTATCATGATCAAATTTGGGTGAACACTTATCAAGATTTTTGGCCATGTCATAGACCATCCCAAGTAATGTAATTGCATCAGGAACCAACCAAGGTTGGTTTTTTTGTTGGTTATCATTAAATTTCAGCCATTGGTTGGGGTTTACATGGATTCCCCCTTCTCCTTCAACTTTAGGATCGTCTTCGGGTTCACCTCTTGGTCTTATGGGAAGATATTCAAGAGGAATGGGAGGTCGACTGCCCCTAACAAGTATGTAATTTTCTAGGTCAAAATATGAGGGTTCTAAGACTCCTTGTAAGAATTGTGATATGTGGTAACTGGGTGTCCCAATGGTGTGGTTTCCATTGTGGGTTATGGGAATATCAAGAGTCGACTCTTCCCAAGTGGGACTCCTATGTCCTTCAGGTATTGAAAATTCAATAGGGGATTGGTCAGTTTTCCTACTCCACTGGTGAGTTAGCACACACTCTTGGGTTTCCTTTACTATTATTTTAATCTTTGCATCGTATATTCTATGAGATATTGGAGAAATAGTTTCAGACTAAGTAAAAACTCATTGAGTGTAAGTCCAATTCACCATCACACATACATCTTGGCTGTGACTTCTAACTTTAATTCTTGCTTGGTCTTCTTGATGAATTTTTTGGCTAATGTGATTAACTTTATTGATTTCATAAAATAGTCATTTAAGACTTCTTTAAGTTTCTAAATGACCTAATAATTCAATTCCCTCTTTTCCTCTACTTCTTCTATTATGAGTTCCCTGGCGTTGCATCATCAATATTCGGTAGGATTTCCATTTTGAATTATTTGAAGAAATACACTAGAAAATAATAGAGAAAATAATACAAAAATAATTAACACTCAACTCAACCTTTCTCATTACCAAAGAATGAATAAATACAATGAGAGAAGATGTTACGGGAAATCATCTTCTCCTACAATTTCTCAAAAATCTCTCCAATGATATCTCCATGACTCTCTCAAATATATTTCTTAATCTTAATTATACTTTCTAGATATAACAAATAACAATAATACTAAAATCAATTATATCTAGAATATGATAAATGAATCATTATTCCAATATTTTCCCCCCAGAATGATCATTTGGAAATATTCCAAGACCATCTTTGAACTTGCAAATTTTTTCCTTTGATAGTGCTTTTGTGAAAATATCAACTACATGTTCGTCTGTTCTGCAATAACTAATCTCGACCACACCTTGATGAACCAAATATCGAACAAAATGATACTGGATATCAATATGTTTAGTCTTCTTATGAAACATTGGATTTTTGGTCATCAGAATAGCACTTTGATTATCACATATAAACTGAATAGGATGTTCCTATTTCTCAATGAAGATCCTCCAAAATTCTTATCAACTAAATTGCTTCACATGGTGATGTTGCTACTTATTTATACTCTTCTTTTGCTATGGAGAGAGAAACTGTAGGTTTCTTTTTAGTTCTCCAAGCAACTGCTATTGAACCCATGTTGAATGAATATCTTGAAGTTGATTTCGTGTCATCCATGCAACCTACCCATTCTGAATCTATATAACCAATAATCATGAAATCTTCTATAGATTTGTATATTAAACCATAACCAATTGTACCACACATATATTTCAAAATCCTCTTAGCTTCTTTCCAATTTATTTCCTTGGGGTTTGACATGTATCTAGATACGATATTGACTGCAAAATATATATTCGGTTGAATTGTAGTTAAGTAGATCAAACTTCCAACCAATTGATGATACAGAGTAATATCAACTGATTTGGAGTCATCATGTCCATATAACATCAACCCAACTTCCAAAGGAGTTGTTTCTATCTTACAACTCATCATTCTGAGCTTCTTCAAAATATCCAAAGTATACTTGCCTTGTGACATCAAAATACCATCTTATTTCTGCCAAACTTTAATTCCCAAGAAATAATGTAACTCACCAAGATCTGTCATCTCAAACTCAACAATCATGTGTGATGTAAAATTTTGAAATAACTCAACATTGTTCCATGTGTAGATCAAATCATCAACATAAAGTGCAACAATCAGAATATCCCGACTTGATTGAAGAATATAAAGATTGAGTTCAGATAAATTTTTTATTAAGCTACGATCCTGAAAGTATTTATCAATTCTTGAATACCAAGCCCTTGGTGCTTGTTTAAGACCATATAAACCCTTCTTCAACCTATAAACTTTATCTTCTTTACCTGAAACTTCAAAACCTTCAGGCTGCTCCACATAAATTTCTTCATCCACATAACCATTCAAGAAAGTTGACTTAACATCCATTTGAAAAATTGTCCACTTATACTAACCAGCTAATGCAAGAACCATCCTGATTGTATCCATATTTACCACTGGGGAGAATGTATCAGTATATTCAATGCCTTCTCTATGTGCATAAGATTTTGCAACTAAACGATCCTTATACTTATCAATGGTTCCATCTGATTTATACTTAGTTTTATAAACCCATTTAGTACCAATCACCTATTTACCTTTTGGTAAGTTCACCAAATCCCATGTATCATTTCTCACCAAAGCATTCAACTCTGCTTCCATAGTTTCATTCCATTATTTATTTCTTGATGCTTCTGCATAAGTTTGAGGTTCATCCATCTTCATTACATGTGTCATAAGTGCATAATTCACAAGATTACTTTGGGATCTGGTAATCCTTCTTTTAAAATTTCTATCTAACATATTTCTTTCAGAATGAATTATTTTAAACCACTTAGGTTTCTTCTTAACTTCATCTTCCTTTATTGACTTGGAATGTGATTCACCATCAATAGTAATTGTATATTCTTTTAATTTCAACTGTACAAGTTCTGACTGATAAATTCCCTGCTCATCAAATACAACATCTCTGCTTATTATTACTTTATTTACAACATCCCTAGAATCAACTTTAATCAGTAAGTTGGAGTAAGGCTGAATAGAGGGAATAAGTTGGTGAGAAAGGTGTAGAGGTGTTCTATGGAAATCAGGTCTTCAAGCAGCCTAAGGAGGAAAACCTCAAACACAAGATCCTCTTGGATTCAAATTTCAAAGAAAATGAAAGAAATTATGACAACACTATAATCAAAGATTTATCATAATATAGTTACAACAATTCATGTGAATCAGTCATTCATGAACACTCTCAGTATCAGAGGCAAGTAATATGGGGTAAGAAAGATGACTTAGATTAATCAAGAAGTCTCAAATCAAGTACATAACCAGAGAACTAGTGTTCTTCATCAAAATATTACAATAGAAGGGAGCCAAGCTCAACCATTTGACCTTAACAAAAAATCAAAACTAACTATAAATACCTAGAAATGATGCAACCACCAAGAGTGTGATTGGATCACTGCCTTCAAAGCCTTCATTCAATGTCTTATCTCTTAGATTGTGCAGGTTTTCTCATGTCATATGCGAGCCAGGCGCAGTTATGTGCTTTATAGGAAAAATTACCCACAAGGGAGCTTCAGATCGTTAGCGTGCCTTCATGGCTGCGCTCTGCAATGATTTCCATTTATGGGGTGAGGTGAGGTCTCAACTGCTTCCCCCAATATTCAATAACTTCCTTCATTGGGATCAGGATAGTTCCTGACACCCATGAATGTTCAAGGTGGTGCCCATGAGTTCTTCGAGTCAATCATGACGCCTTGAGGCCATGCAGATCTTCTTTTGCGACCAATACAGGTGCTTTTGTCCCTTTGGGACAACTCCTCTCCATCACTTCATCCTGCATGTGACCTTGGGCCATGACCTAGGGCTCATGTTTAAAGGAATTTCAGGATTTCATCTTTCAAGAGTCTCCATTCCACTGAATTCGAAATATCTCAATTCCCAAAATTGTGAAATGGCCTTATTTAGATCGATTGTCGGACTTGCTTTGAATTTGAAGGCCACTATTGCTTCTTGAAAACCCCAGTCATCAGCCTCACAATAGATGATTATCCATATTTATGGCCCCACTTTCCATATGACATCGAGATGTGAACCTGGGCCCAACTTCCGAGCATTTCGGGACTTTGCATTTCACGAACTTGCGTCGTGCTCCATTCTAAAACCTCTGATTTGTGAAACCGCGACTTCTCGAATCTGGTGCTACGTGTCCCTTTGAGATCTACAATCCAAATTTAACCTTTGCTTGACCTTGGGACTTCATACCTTTTTATATGGCACTCTACCTCGTGCACTTTTAACCTTCTGAAAGAATGCATGTCGTTGATTGATTTTCCTGATGGATCTCCGCCGTTAAAAGATAAAATTGTCTACTTTGAGTCCATGGATGCAACCTGTGTAAAGAAAGAATTGGACGACTGGATAGGGGATAGGAAAATAGGGAGACCTTGGCACTTTAAACACAGAGGGGGGCAAACAAAAATGATTTTACAATATGAAGGGGAAAAAACTTAAGAATTGTTCTGCGAAAGGAGAGAGAGAAGGAAAAACATAGACTTATGTAGAAACCACAACCCCACAGGACTCTGAAAATTTTGTGTGATAACAATTGGCTCCATAGGGGATGGCATGGTCCCTGCGAGTTGCCAAGCACAAGTAGTTCTAGTGCCTTAGCTGTTGGGTTATGGAGCCATGCACAACAAACATCCTACCAAGGATTACAGACTGATAATTAGTCTAAATAAAAGAAAATACATGGGCTCCAGAAAGAGATTATTTATATACAATCCTAGGCTAATTGATTTTTTTCAAAGAGCTAGGTGAAAGAAAAATTCCACCATAACCACCCAGAATGTTTGGTAATATAATTATTCTCTTTATTGCAAATAGTCCATAAAAGGTGAGGGAATTATGACAGCATAAAGAAAACATGTATTAGAACACCGACAATACCTATTAATGATGATAATATGAACAATTTTGCAGACTCCAATGCTTTTGGAAAACACAGTTCCATATATAACCCCATAGGGTCACAAAATTTATAATCAGGAAAGCTTGACTGGTAAGAAATGACCTCTTTCTCTTAATGGTTACTCACTTGTCACTCGATGTTCTTAGAGTGTACAGGTGGGTAGAGGACTGATGCGGGTCGGCTAATCGTAGGTGATACTTGCTGATTTGCAAGTGTTGGACAGGAGCTAAGCTACACATTTAGCTCCTCCTTTTATCCTCCATGGCTCTCCCAAGGATCTGATTCATTCTTCTCATAAACAAGAACCATGGAAAAGATCTGCTCTTCATCATATTCACTGGGATATTCATAAGAGACATGTTGATTTTCATCAATGATTAAAACAACAGACACGTCTGATATGATGCTAGACGTTTCTATGTTATTTCTATCATAATGAATATCATTCAACACCTCATGCTCTTAATGGAAAATTATTTCTTCCACAATAACAACTTCATCACAAAACTGATCTTTGTGATAGGCTGAATCTTTATAAAACAAAGAAAAATCATCCCAACAGTTTTCATAAAGACACTCAGTTGGAAAATAATTTGTATAGAACGAATTGAAAGCTCCATGAAAACTGGTCAAAGAGATGGTTCTTGCGATGGGAAGAGATTGACACCAATCATGAGAAATCCCCTATAATGAATACTTGAAAATATTAATTTGAACATCTTCATGCACAATATGAAGTTGATGAATAAATTCATGAAAGTCCAGCAAATGCTCAGCTAGTACTTCCCATCCTTTTCCTCGAAATTTAGGAAGGCTAATTTCCCATTCATCTCTAATAGGTACTGGGTTAGGGAAACCAACTATTTTTGAAAAATCACAGAACGAAAACCTCTGAGCTAATATCTAGTCCATTTCAAACTAGTGGAGTCACCATTGGGTTCTTTAATCATGGATTCTCCAGGTGAATGATGCGTAGCCTGGAAGTTTCTGGTCTTTGTTCACCATCAAAAACCAGATCTAGTCTTTATCGTTCTCCCAGAGAGATTTTCAATCCGGTACAATAGCAAAAACTTTCTGAGAAAGCTTTCCTGCTCTTAAATAATCCTCTCTAGGTTAGATGAAACAATGGATTTGTAATAGTGGAGTCTCCAGGTGCACAGTGGAAATCTTCAATGGTTTTGATATCTGACGCACCTTCAGAAGCATAAGCTTCTTTTTTGTTCTATCCCAAGGAAAAGTCTTCAATTCATTCCCCGACAACAATGCCAGAAATGTTAGCACTAGAAGCCACCTTCATATTGCATAGAAGGTAAGCCCGGTACCCATCACTTTATATAGTAAATGTAAATGAGTTGTAGATGGTCAAATGGAGAAGACATAGTGATAATAACGTTCTAACTTGGAAATATGGACTAGCATGCACAAGAAATTGAGGTATGGAATCAACTTCAGTCAGTAAGTTGGAGTTAGGGTGAATAGAGGGAAGAATTTGGCGAGAAAGGTGTAGAGGTATGCTATGGACATCAGGTCTTCAAGTAGCCTATGGAGGAAAAACTCAAACACAAGATCCTTTTGGATTCAAATTTCGAAGAAACTGAAAGAAATTATGACAACACTATAATAAAAAATTCATCATAATATAGTTACAACAATTCATGTGAATTAGTCATTACTGAAATCTCTCAGTATCAGAGGCAAGTAAGATGGGGTAAGTAAGATAACTTATATTAATCAAGAATTCTAAAATCAAGTACATAACCAGAGAACCAATGTTCTTCATCAAAATATTACAATAGCAGGGAGCCTAGCTCAACCATTCGACCTTAACAAAAATCAAAACTGTCTATAAATACCTAGAAATGATGCAACCACCAGGAGTGTGATCATACCACTACCTTCAAATCCTTTAGTTGGTGCCTTCTCTGTCAGATTGTGCAGGTTTTCTCATGTGAGAAGCGAGACAGGAGCAGTTATGTGCTTTACAGGAAAAATTGCCCATAAGGAAGCTTCAGATCATCAGCGTGCCTTCATGGTTGTGCTCTGCAATGATTTCCATTTATGGGGTGAGATGAGGTCTCAAATGCCACCCCCAATCTTCAATAACTTCCTTCATTAGGATCAGGATAGGGCCTAACACCCATAAATGTTCCAGGCAGTTCCCACAAATTCTTCGAGTCAATCTCAATGCCTCGAGGCCATGCAAATCTTCTTCTGTGACCAATACGACCACTTTCATCCCTTTCTCACAGCTCCTATCCATCAATCTGTCCTGCATGCGACCTAGGGCCATGACCTAGGGCTCATATCTAAAGGCATTTAGGTATTTCATATTTTGAGATTCTCCACTCCACTAGATTCCAAATATCCCGATGCCCGAAATTGTGAATTGGCCTTATTCAGATCGACGGTTGGACTTGATTTGAATTTGATGGCCACGATTCCTTCTCAAAAATCCCAGTTGTCAACCACTCAATAGGATCTTATCCTTATTTATGGCCTCGCTTTCCATATGATCTCGGGCTGTGACCTTGGGCCCAACTTCCGAGCATTTTGGGACTTTGCGTTTCACAGACTTGCGCCGTGCTCCATGCTAAAACCTATGATTCATGAAAATGTGAATTCTTGGATCTGGTACCACATGTCCCTTTGAGATCTATGGTTCAGTTTTAACCTTTGCATGAACTTGGGACTTCATACCTTTTGCTATTACGCTATACCTCGCGCACTTTTAACCTTCTAAAAGAATGCATATTGTTGATTGATTCACCTGATGGATCTCTTCTGTTAAAAGATAAAATTGTCTGCTTGCTTGATTTGAGTCCAGAACGGACTTCTCTGAGTGTCACACTTTGAGCCCGCGGTTGCTATTAATTAAGGTTGGTTGTCATTGATGTCAACCCTTGAAGAAATCCTCGTAGCACAAAGGTTGGGTAATGGACCCAAGATTTTTTTATGTAAAGATGACTCGTTATTGTGTTGTCATGGTTGATGATAAGTATAAATGGATGAACTCCAAAGTGGTCCCCTTATGGTGAAAGACCTCATGGGAAGAGGCTTTGCAGATTGAGTTATCGTAGAGAACCCATGTTTATTTGTGGAATAATGAGATGAATGCTAGTGAATTTTCTAGTGAAACTATCCTATATCGATATTTCTTGTCATTCCATTTTCAGTGGTATGTGGAACCTCACATAAATCCTCATGGTTAGAGAGTTATGGCCATGGGAAGTTGGAGAACCCAGGTTTGGGTAATTGACCCAAGTTTGTTTGATGGATAACAGTATGAGTTTTGATATACTTTCAGGTAATACTATTATATATGTATATTACATGTCATTCCATTTCTGGTGGTATGTGGAAAACCACATAACTCCTCACGGTTTGAGAGTTATGGCCTTGCGAAGTTGGAGGACCCTCATATGTCATCTAGAAGCCCCAAAAGGTCAAAATAGTCAAACTGGTTTAAGAGATTTTAAAAGGTAAATAATAAAGTGAAGTGATGAGTGTACTATAATTTAAAGTGAATACAAAATAAATTAATTCAATAATAAATTTAATGGAGAAATTAGAAGTGGGTTAATCCTAAAATAAGGAAAGTGGGCAAAGTGACCTAGAAGATGTTTTTAAGGAAGCTACTTGGAGAGTATAAATAAGAGGAAAGGCTCTCTCATTGAAGAAACACTTGAGCATATTGAATACCTATAGGTTTTTGAGGTAACCAAAGGATATCTAAGCCAAATTTCTGAGGAAAGTGAAGAAAAGAAGGCCAAAATTCAAGGAAGGATAAATTCTTTTGATGATGCTTTCTAAGGTATGTTTTTTTTCGGCCATCTCACCATTTTCGCAATAACTTTTTTTATAGAATGAGACAGACCTTGAAATTGTTATTCCATTGAGGAAACATATCCAAGTATATTTTTTAAAACATTCATCTTGTGGGTCATTGTATTTTTGGAGTTACACTCCATGGAAAATAAGGTTTGTGGCTTGTCCCGAAACTAGTAAAAAACAAGCGTTTCGGGTAAAAACGTCATAAATTATTCATAATAGATCCAAATTCAATAATACAAAATGTGTTGGTTATATTATAGTTTGTATTATTCTATGTAAGAGTTTCATATCAATTCAACAAATATTCCATGTGGGGCATGCTCTACAAGGTCACTCTCTAGAATAAGCTAGAGTTCAAAAAGGTGTGCCATTTTTGCCATAACTGCTTTTCTGAGAGGTTACTAATACAAAACTAGTCTTTTGAGACTAAATAAACCTATGATGAAAATTCTAGTCTCTTGTTGTTAAAGTTAAGGAAGGTTTGCAGGTATGTGATCATATACACCAGGTCTATTACAGAGTTACAAGTTGGGTACATGGTTGAGACAAGTAGTTGATGAGTTAGCACATACATGAGGTGTATAGTTGATGATGTTGGTACATATTGATGAGTACTTGACACATGATTGGTATAGGTTGAAGCACTTGTTTATGGTACAGGTTGATTACAGGTTGATGAATGGTTGATGCATGGTTCAGGTTATTGGTACAGGTTGTTTGGTACAGGTTGATTGGTACAGGTTTACAATGATATATCTCACAGTGATAGTGTGATAGTGGTTACATCATTCTAATTCTACTTCAGGGAGGTTGGACGGGGCAAGGACAGGTGGTTGTAGCCACCTTCCGATTGTAGTCGGAGAACATAGGGGATTGTAGCCTCCTTCTGGTTGTAGCCATATAATTGGGGAGTTAAAGCTTCCCTCAGGTTGTATCCTAAGAAACTAGGTGGTTGGAGCCTCCTTGCAGTTGCAACTGGAAAACAAAGGAAGTTGGTGCTTCCAATGAATGTAATTATTCAAGACATATAAGATAAAGCATTCCGTGGTTCTCTCCCAATTTGGGTTTCCATGCAAAACACTGGTGTACTGTGTATGTGTATGATTGTTCATTTCTTATTGCTCATTATTGGATAATAATTCTACATTGATATAAGACTTGGATTATTTGGAGAAAAAGGATTATAATTACGCTATTACTGATTCACACCCCCCCCCTCTCAGTAATCCAACAATTGGTATCAGAGAAGGTTCCTTCATAAATCAGTTTAACAACTGAAAGGTAGATCATGGAGAGTACCAACTCAAATAAAAATGGAATACCACACTTTGATGGACAAAAGTATGTTTTTTGGAGCATAAGGATGAAGACATATATACAAGCACAAGGTTTTGAAATTTGGCAATCAATTGTAGATGGATACACAATACCGGTAGTTCCACCAACAAATGAAAAAGCAGTGAAACTTGGTTAGAATCATTACAAATCTACAAATGCACTTTTGAATGGTCTCAGTGAAATAGTATTCACCAAAGTTTCACATTGTAAATCTACCAAAGAGATTTTGGACAAGCTTCAAAATATTTATGAATGAGATACAAAAGTCAAAGCAACAAAACTTCAAACTTACAGAGGTCAGTTTGAACAACTAATAATGAAGGAATATGAGAATATTACAGCCTACTTCTTAATAGTTGACGAAACCATGAATGCAATCATAGGATTGGGAGAAGAAATCGAAGAATCTGTAATTGTTCAAAAGGTACTAAGATCTCTTCCTATGAGATTCAACACTAAGATATCATCACTAGAAGAAAGATTGGATCTGAACTCAATAAGCATGGACGAAATGCATGGAATCTTCATAGCAGATGAAATGAGAACTAAACAAAAAAATATAGATGTAAAAGAAGCAACCTTCAAAGAATCCAAAATATCAAAGCAAAAGAAAAAGGAACAAGAATAATATAGCAGCAACAACGACATCTCAAAAGATGATGAAGAAGTGGCCAACTTTGTCAAAAGATTGAACAAGGGAACCAATGGTAGGTACAGAGGTAAGCTTCCTTTAATTTTTTTTAATTGTGATGGTATTGGTCATTTTCCTAACAAATGTCCTCATAAGAAAAAGAGAAATGATGAAGGTTACTCAAAAGATAAACACACATTTAAGGAAAAAGAACTACAAAGAAATATTTCAAGAAAAGCTTATGCATCAAAGAAGACATGTCATCATCAGATGAAGATGAAATCAGTGATAGTGAGATAGGAAGAGTTCTATTCATGGAAGTAAAAGATTCCGACAAAGAAGACTTCAAAGAAGAATATGAAGAAGTTGAAGATGGATATGAAGAAGTTGAGGACGAAATTGAAGAGGTAAAATTTGACTATCGAGAAGAATTAAGGTGTGCCATAGAAGTTATCAGAAGAGAAAAGAAGAAAAACAAGAAACTACAAGAAGAACTAGACAAGAAAAAGGACACTCGAGAACTAGAACAAAGCATCACAAGATTGAAGGTTCAAATAGAAGAAGATAAAAGAATTGAAGAAGCACTCAAAGAACAACTAGAAGAAAATGACAAGAGCATTAGAAACTTGGAAGAAAATATTGTCACACTAAGAAAGGATATTCAAAAGAAAAATATCCAGAATAGCTCAAAAGTTCTAGATGACATTATCAGTAGTCAAAAATCTCATCTTGACAAGTCTGGACTTGGATACAATCAAACAGAAAAGGGATCAAGCTCCAAAACAACAGAGTAAGAAACAAATCCAAAAATCTATGAAGAAACAATAAGAGGGGATAGGAAGATGTACAAGTAAGATTACAGGGACACTCCTCCACCGAGAATATTCATATTTCAGAATCAACAACAAACAGATAGGCCTCAAGAAGAATAAGGATTCACAAGAGCACCTTCTTTCAGAAGATCTTCAACTCCCATGTATCAAACTATATTTTTTGGTTTATGTTATGCATGTAATAATTTTGGACATAAAGCTGTGAATTGAAGAGATAAAAACAAGAACAATAACAACTTTGAGAGTCATACACAAAGGGGTTACTCAAGAATACCTAGTGAAACAAAAAGAAGAAGTTACAATAGGTTTGAATATTTGAGCACTGAAGTGGAATGTTACTAATGTAACAATTTTGGACACATGGACAAAATTTGCAGAATGACAGTCCCTCCTAAAGAATCTCAACAGAATAACAACAGTCACAGGTAAGAACCTCATAAAACAACATGGATAAGAAAGCAAGATCAGTATAGCAATGAAGAATGAAAATTCACTCTACAAGCTAAGAAGTAGAAACATGGTTGGTATGTTGATAGTAGGTGTTGAAAACACATGACAAATGATAGAGACAAATTTCTTACATAGCGAAAAGAAAGAAATGGATCAGTCTCCTTCGGAAATGATAATTCAACCAAAATCATTGGAGAAGGCACAATCTGAATTGGGAACAAGAATAAAAAGACACAAAAGGTTCTACTGGTAGAAGATATGAAACATAATCTTCTAAGTGTGAGTCAAATGTGTGACCAAGGTCATAAAGTTACTTTCAATTCACAAAAGTGTGATATAAGAAGAGAAGGTTTAGGGAAATTGGTCGGTACAGCTTCAAGAACTTCAAACAACATATATGTGTTAAGTGAAACTGGAAATGAAAGGTGTTGTCTAGTAAAGGAAAATGAAATTTGGCTATGACATAGAAGAATGGGTCACATGCATTTTTATAACCTTGTCAAAGTAAGCAAAAGAGAAGCAGTCGGATAAATGCCCCAGATTGTGAAACCAACCAACACTTTATGCAAGCATTGTCAACAAGGAAAGAAAACAAAGACCAAGTTCAAATCAAATGAATATTCAACAACAAGACCATTGGAAATTGTGCATACTCATCTAGTTGGACCAACTACAACAAAGGGATTAAAAGGTGAGAGATACTTTATGTTATTAGTTGGTGATTATACAAGAATGACTGTAGTTTTTATTCTCAAGAACAAGTCATAAGCTTTTGAAAAATTCAAGATCTACAAGGAAATGGTTGAAAATGAGATGGATTAAAGAATCAAATGCTTGAGATCTAATAATGGAGGAGAGTTCACTTCAAAGGAATTTATGGACTACTACAACAGTCATGGAATAAAAAGGCAATTCTCCATTGCTAGGACGCCTCAACATAATGGAGTTGTTGAAAGAAAGAACAAGACAATACAAGAAATGGCTCAAACAATGTTAATGGATTCCAAATTGAAAGATATATTTTGGACACAGGCAGTGCATACAATAGTACACATTCAAAACAGAGTAATGCTCAGAAACAACATTGATAAAACTCCCTACAAGCTATGGAAAGGAAGACCAACAAATGTGAATCACTTCATAGTTTTTGGAAGAAAATGCTACATCAAAAGAGAAGATGGAAGAATGGGGAAATTTGACACTCATGTGGAAAAATGAGTACTTGTTGGTTACTCAAGTACAAGGAAAGCATACAAGTGTTACAATATAAGATTGAACAAAGTTGTGGAAAGCATCATCATAACAATTGATGAAACAGACAGACCAAAATCAAAGGAAGAAGAAAACAAACCAATGGAACAACTTTTCGAAGAAGAAGAAGAAGAAGATGAAGTAGAAGAGGAAGATGAAGAGAATATGACAAAAACATAAGATAAAGTTCAACAAGTATCTCCAAAGACACCTAGCAAACGAGTACAGAAGAATCATTCTTCAGATCAGATTATTGGAAACAAAGATGTAGGAGTTGAGACTAGAAGAAAAATCCATTCATCAAAACAAACACACCTAGCACTCTTATCTACAATTGAGCCAAATTGTTTTGAAGAAGCCAACAAGGATAAATATTGGAATAAGTCCATGAATGAAGAATTGGATCAAATATAGAAAAATGACACTTGGGAACTGGTTCCAAGACCAAAGAATAAAAATGTGATTGACACAAAATAGGTTTTCAGGAATAAATTAAATGAATATGGACAAGTTACAAGGAATAAAGATAGATTGGTATGTAAAGGATATGCACGGATTGAAGGAATCGACTTTGAAGAGACATTTTCCCCAGTTGCCAGAATGGAAGCAATCCAGTTGTTTTTAGCCTATGCATGCTCCAAAAATGTTAAAGTATATTATATGGATGTAAAATCATCTTTTATGAATGGGGAACTTAAAGAAGAAGTCTACATTGAACAGCCAGAAGGATTTTAGTTGTCAGAGAACGCAGATTATGTGTGTAAATTAAAGAAGGACTTGTATGGTCTAAAAGAGCCTCCGAGAGCATGGTACTCTAGACTGGATAAGTATCTGTAGCAAGAAGGGTTCAAAAAAGGAAGTATAGACAACAACCTCTACATCAAGGTAAGTGAAGGTAATATTTTATTAATTTAAGTTTATGTTGATGATATTATTTTTGGTAGTGATGATGACAGGTTAAGCCATAAATTTGCAAAAGATATGTAGAATGAAATTGAAATGTTTTTACTTGGAGAACTATCCTTCTTTTTCAGACTTTAGATACATCAAAGCAACCAAGGAACATTTATTTCTCAAACCAACTATATCAGAGAAATGATAAAGAGGTTCGGAATGGAAGATTGCAAACCAGTTATCAGTCCCATGCAAACTAGTTGCATGTTGAGAAAAGATGATGATTCAAAGTCTACAGATCAGAGGAAATACAGGTCAATGATTGGAAGCCTACTATATGTGACAACATCCAAACCATATGTAATGCAGGTAGTTGGACAGGTGGCACGATTTCAAGAAGCACAAAAGGAGTCACATGTGTTAGCAGTGAAGAGGATTTTCAGATATCTCAAAGGAACATAAGAGTTTTTATTATGATATCCAAAAGGAAATGATCTATCACCTATTGCCTACACAGATGTAGATTGGGCAGGTTGTATTGATGACCGATGAAGCACCAATCAAGTAACGTTCTACTTGGGTGAGTGTTTAGTATCATGGATAATAAAGAAACAATAATCAACATCTTTATCTACAGCTGAGGCCGAGTATATTGCAGCATCACCATGTTGTACATAGGTTCTTTGGATGAAACAAACTCTGAAATATATACAAGTTGAGTATGATTAGCCCATTCCAATCTATTGTGATAATACAAGTGCCATCGGTATCTCGAAGAACCCAATAATGCACTCCAAGACGAAGAACATTCCAATAAAGTATCACTTTCTATGGGAGCAGGTTGTAGAAAATAAGGCCGGAATTCAAGGAAGGATAAATTCATGCTTTCTAAGGTATGCTTTTTCAGGTCATCTCACCATTTTCGTAATATTTTTTTTTTCTAGATTGATTCAGACCTTGAAATTGATATGAAATTAAGGAAACATATCCAAGTATCTGTGGTAAAAAACTGAGCTTGTGGGTCATTGTATTTTTTGAGTTACACTCAGTGGAAAATATGGTTTGTGGCTAGTCTTGAAACTAGTCAAAAACAAGTGTTTTGGGTAAAAATGTCATAACTTCTTAATAACAGATCCAAATTCAGTAAGACAAAATGTGTTGGTTAGATTAAAGTATTTAGTATTTTTTGTAATAGTTTCATATCAATTCAACAAATATTCTCCGTGGGGCATGCTCTACAAGGCCTCTCTCTAGAATAAGCCAGAATTCAACAAGGTGTGCCATTTTTTCCATAACTCCTTTTATGAGAGGTTCCAAGTAGTGAAACCTAGAGGAATTGCATAAAAAAAACTAAAGAACATTGTATATAAGTTTCAAATATTTATTCACTACAGGTACAAACTTATGATTATTTCAAGTTAGGGTTGTTGACTAATCCAAAACTATGCTTGTGAGACTAAAGAAACGTATGATGAAAATGCTAGTCTCTTGTTGTTAAAGTTAAAGAGGGTTTGCAGGTATGTGATCATATAGACCAGTTCTATTATAGAGTTACAAATTATATTTGGATGATGAAATTGATGAGGGCTTTTGGTTGAGGTACATGTTGAGTACATGGTTGAGACAAGTAGTTGATGAGTTGTCACATACATGAGGTGTATAGTTGA
>JZKD02S2185673.1:229418-244814 GCA_000966675.3 Picea glauca
ACCTAGAAGATGTTTTTAAAGAAGCTACTTGGAGAGTATAAATAAGAGGCAAGGCTCTCTCATTTTAATCACACTTGAGCATATTGAATATCTATAGGTGTCTTAGGTAACCAAGAATATCTAATTTAAAATTCTGAGGTAAGGTGAAGAAAATAAGGCCGAAATGCAAGGAAGGATAAATTCTTTTGATGGTGCTTTCTAAGGTATGTTATTTACAGGTCATCTCACCATTTCGCTATAACTTTTTCTCTATAATGATTCAGACCGTGAAATTTATATGCCAATGAGAAAACATATCCAAGTATCCATGGTAACAAATTCATCTTGTGGGTCATTGTATTTTTGGAGTTACACTCCCTAGAAAATAGGGTTTGTGGCTAGTCCTGAAACTAGTCGAAAACAAGTGTTTCGGCTAAAAACGTAATAACTTCTTCATAACAGATCCAAATTTAGGGAAACAAAATGTGTTGGTTAGGGTACAGTCTTTAGTATGTTGTGTCACATTTTATGATCAATTCAACAAATATTCCATGTGGGGCACGCTCTACAAGGTCGCTCTCTAGAATAAGCCAAAATTCAAAAAGGTTCCCTTGTTCAGTCTTTTGACGAAGTTGGCTACTTCTTCATCATATTCCGAGGTGTCACTGCTGCTACTATATTATTCATGTTCCTTTTTCTTTTTCTTTGATCTTTTGGATGCCTTGAAGGCTGCTTCTTTTACATATGGATTTTCTTGCTCAGTTGTCATTTCATTTGCTGTCAAGATTCCATGCATTTCATCCATGCTTATTGAGTCCAAATCTGATATTTCTTCTAGTACTGATATATTAGGGTTGAATCTCATTGGAAGAGATCTTAGTATCTTTTGAACAATTACATATTCTTCAATTTCTTCTCCCAATCCTAGGATTGCATTCACTATTTCATCGACTCATAAGAAGTAGGCTGCATTATATTCATCTTCCTTCATTTTTAGTTGTTCAAACTGACCTCTGTAAGTCTGAAGCTTTGCTTCTTTGAATTTTGTACCTCCTTCATAAATATTTTGAATCTTGTCCCAAATATATTTAGAGGATTTACAATGTGAAATTTTTGTGAATATAGTATCACTGAGACCATTCAAAAGTGCATTTGTGGCTTTGGAATTATTCTCAGTGAGTTTTACATCTTTGTCATTTGTTGGTGGAACTACTAGTGCTGTGTATCCATCTACAATTGATTGCCAAACTTGAAATCCCTGTGACTGTATATATGTCCTCGTCCTTATGCTCCAGAAAGAATACTTTTTTCCATCAAACTGTGGTATTCCATTTTTATATGAGTTGGTACTCTCCATGATCTACCTTTCAGTGGCTAAACTGATTTCTGAAGGAACCTTGTCTGATTCCAATTGTTTGATTACTGAGAGGGGGGATTAATCAGTAATAGAGAAATTTAATCCTTTTTAACCATATAATCCAAGTGTTATATCAATGAATCATTATCATCCAATAAATGAAGAGTAAATAAGCAATGAACAAATGAACAAACATACACATACACAGTACACCAGTGTTTTACGTGGAAACCCAAATCAGGAGAAAACCATGGAATGGTTTTTCTTATATGTCTTGAAGAATTACATTCATTGGAAGCACCAAATTCCTTTGTTTTCTAGCTGCAATTGGAAGGAGGCTCCAACCCCCTAGTTTCTCAGGCTACAACCTGAGGGAAGCTCCAACCTAAGGGAAGCTCCAACTCCTCAATTCTCTGGCTACAACTAGAAGGAGGCTACAACCCCCTATGTTCTCCGGCTATAACTGGAAGGTGGATACAACCACCTGTCCTTGCCCCATCCTGCCACCCTGAAGTCGAAGTAGAATGATGGAACCACTGTGAATATTCCACTGTGAGATATGAAAATGTAAACCTGTACCAATAAATATGATCCATGCATCAACCATGCATCAACCTGTACCTCAACCTGTAATCAATTTGTACCATAAACAAGTGCATCAACCATGGACCAACCTGTACCAAATAACATGTAATCAACCTGTACCATAAACAAGTGCATCCAACCATGTACCAAGTATGTACCAATCATGTGTCAACTATTGATCAACTATGATTCATCAATATGTACCAACATCATCAACTATACACCTCATGTACTTTCCAACTCATCAACTACTTGTCTCAACAATGTACTCAACATGTACCTCAACCAAAATCCCTCATCAATTTTATCATCCAAATCTGATTTGTAGCTTTGTAATAGACCTGGTGTATATGATCACATTCCTACAAACCTTCCTTAACTTCAACAACAAGAGGCTAGCATTTTCATCAAACTTTTCTTTAGTCTCACGTGCCTAGTTTTGGATTAGTCAACAACCCTAACTTGAAGTAATCATAACTTTGTACCTGTAATGTATAAATATTTGAAACTGATATAAAATGTTCTTCAGTGTGTTTTATGCAATTCCTCCAGGTTTCACTACTTTGAACCTCTCAGAAAAGGATTTATAGAAAAAATGTCATACCTTGTTGAATTCTAGCTTATTCTAGAGAGAGCCCTTGTAGAGCGTGCCCTGCACGAAATATTTGTTGAATTGATATGAAACTATGACACAACATACTAAATAATGTACCCTAACCAACACATTTGGGTTCACTAAATTGGGATATGTTATGAAGAATTTATGACGTTTTTACCCGAAACACCTGTTTTTGACTAGTTTCAGGACTAGCCACAAACCCTATTTTCCACGAAGTGTAAATCCAAAAGTACAATGACCCACAAGATAAATTTCTTACCACAGATACTTGGATATGTTTTCTCAATGGTATAGAAATTTCACGGTCTGACTCATTATAGAAAAACGTTATAGCGAAAATGGTGAGACGACCTGTAAATAACATACCTTAGAAAGCACCATCAAAAGAATTTAGCCTTCCTTTCATTTCGGACTTCTTTTCTTCACTTTCCCTCCAAATTTGAGCTTAGATATACTTGGTTACCTTAGAAACCTATAGATATTCAATATTATCAATTATGATAAAAATGAGAGAGCCTTGCCTCTTATTTATACTCTCCAAGTAGCTTCCTTAAAAACATCTTGTAGGCCACTTGGCATCACTTTCTTTATTTTAGGGTTAACCCACTTCTAATTTATCCATTAAATTTATTATTGAAACAATTTATTTTGTATTCAATTTGAATTATAATACACTTATTACTTCACTTTATTATATACCTTTTAAAATCTCTTAAACCACTTTGACTACTTTGACCTTTTGGGGCTTCTAGATGACAGATGAGGGTCCTCCAACTTCGTAAGGCCATAACTCTCAAACCATGAGGGGTTATGTGACGTTACACATACCACTAGAAATGGAATGACATGTACTATCCATATATAATAGTATTATCTGAAAATATATCATAACTCATACAGTTATCCATCAAACAAACTTGGGTCCATTACCCGAACCTGGGGTCTCCAACTTCTCATGGCCATAACTCTCTAACCGTGAGGATTTATGTGACGTTCCACATACCAATGGAAATGGAATGACAAGAGATATCCATATAGGATATTTTATCTGACAAATTCATTGTCTTTCATATCATTATTCCACAATTAAGCATGGGTTCTCTTACTCTGCAAAGCATCTTCTCGTGAGTGATTTAACCATAAGGGGATCACTTTGGAGTTCATCCATATTTACTTCTTATCAACCATAACAAGAAAATAATGAGTCATATTTACATCAAACAATCTTGGGTCCATTACCCAAACCTTTGTGCTATGGGGATTTCTTCAAGGGTTGACATCAATGACAACCAACCTTAATCAAGAGAGTCTTCCTTGCGTGTGTGGATTGGATTCTTCTCTCTCTATTCTCCCAAGCAACAATTTTTTTATTCTTCATGTGGGTACAACACTCATATCATGGACACCACTCTGATCTCACGCAGCTGCAATCTCGTGCAGACTCAAATCACATATTTTATTCACATGTTCACAACTCTTATGTAGCAGACAACAAAATCAATTGAACAACGATAATCAACAGTCTTCACAGTGTTTGAACTCATTCAACTCAATGATCTCACACAAACAATGATATTCATGAATAATCAATTCACATGTCACAATGTGGACAACAACTCTCTTCATACATTCATGGCTTTTGGCAGACTACTCATAGTATTTGAGAAACCTCTATTGATCTGATACCAAATGAAGAAATACACCAGCAAATAATGGAGCAAATAATACAACAACAATGAACACTCATCTCAACCTTTCTCATTACCAAAGCATGAATAAATACAATGAGAGGAGATGTTACAAGAAATCATCTTCTCCTACAATCTCTCAACAATCTCTCCAATAATATGTCCATGAATCTCTCAAATATATTTCCTAACCTTAATTATACTTTTTAGATATAACAAATAACAATAATATTAAAATCAATTACATCTAGAATATGATAAATGAATCATTATTCCAAGATTATTCAAGAAGCTCATCAGAAACATTCCTTAACCTTTTGTATGCCTTTTTCATTGCATCCTAAATACTTTGGATGTATTTTAGTAGGGGATTCCATGTATCAAACATGAATTGATATTTTATTTTTTGTCTAGTGGTGTAGAGTGGCAAGGTAGCTGGTGGGTTCTTGTACACACTCTACTAATCCACAATCCTATCAAAGTCATCTTGAGCCTTTTGATATTTGTCTCTTATTTCCTCCATCTGATCTTCAAGCATTGTATGATCATCTTTGTTCCTTTAGATGTCATTCAATATGGAAAAACATTTCTTTTGCTCTAATTTTATCTCTTCATTAAAATATGTAGCTTATTCCTTCAGATATTTTAGGGTGAGAGCTCTTGTTTTACTTTCTTATATGGTATTCTCAAGTATTTGATTTTCTTGTTCCAACCCTTGAATTTTATGCTCCAATTTTTCAATAAACTTGCTGGCCTCCATGATTTATGTCTGCAAGTTGGTCAATTCTTGGATATAATTCTTTTATAGTTGTTCTATCTCTTTAGAATGTGCCAACTTAAGGGCATCTACTTATTTTTTATGTATATTCTCAACCATGTGGACTCTCTTCTCAATTTCTACATTCATTTCATCCTTTTGAATTTGTAAAACCCTTTCCATTTCCTCCTTGTGGAGATTCTCTACAATATTATATGCCTTTTGAAATTTAGCATTGATGTCATCTCTTTTTTTATTTATCACTCCTTCTAGCTCAACAATTTTTTCATGTGGAGTGTCCAATGCTACAACTATCTCATATACATACATGACATTTTCCCATGCAAATGGATTAAGAGCAGAGGTAGTATGTATATAATTTTCTTTGGGATCTGGTCCTACCCTCCCTTCAATGGTTCTTTTGGTTGACCCCTGGATAAGAGTGGTCTCCCCTATTTTCCTTTTTATTATGTAGTGAATCTTGTTGAGCTTTTGCTTCCTTTTCTATCTTTTTCTTTCTCTCATTAGCAAGCTTCTTCAATGCATCTTCTTTTTTCTTCTTATCATCCAATTTGGAACTATTCTTGGGTTCATATTTCATATTTCCTTTGATGTCATGTTTGTTTCTCTTCCCCTTCTTCTCCAACTCTACCTATTTTCTTTGGTACTCTGCTTCTGCTTCCAATTCCTTATGGTGTCTCTACTCTTCCTTTATTTTTTTTTCTTGTTCCTTTGCTTCTAATTTTTCTTGGTCTTTCTCTATAAGCAATAGGAACTGTTCCTAAGTTATTTTCCTCTTTTCTTCTTCCTCCATTAGAATATTTTATTTGGACACATCATCTGATAGTCTGTATAGTACTTCTTCAAAGAACGCAACCCCTTTGAAGACCTCCTCTACATAGTTAACTACATGGACTACAGTGTGATTAAGGCCAACATATTTGACATGGTTGAGTGTTATGTCTTTAGGGTCATGTTCTCTAGGTTCTCATGTACACAAGCATATCTCTTGCAAGGATTCAAATTATTTCCTAGCATGAGGGCCATTTAATAATGTATACTTTTCTATGTTGATAGGGAATGTGGGCCAGAGCTTCTTGCTTCTACTTGAAAGGAAAGAGGTTATGCCAATTACTATAGTTTGGTAAGAAACATCTTGAATCAATAATCCATCAGGGACATATTTAGGTAGGGGATGTGGGGTTTCATAGTTCCCATAAAATTTTATGTATGTATAATAATTTTCCATATACTAGTCTGCAATATATTTCAAGGAGGCCATGGCTTCTTTTGATATTTTATAGGGCATATATCCAAAAATTATGGTCTGAAGGGGAGCTAGGAAATACTCACATATGTTGTAAATGTGTTTCTTATAATTTACATCCCATAGCTATGAAAAATAGACTGTATTGGTGGAATACTAGGGTCTGAGTTCCATCAAAATGCAGGAAAATGTATGGAATAGCATACAACATCAATATGGTATGCAGACATGTAGAAATTGGGATTTTTCATACTTGGGGAATTCCTCACGTTTTGGAAAATGTTGAAGGTCAATATGTCTACCCATCTAAATTTTTTTATTGTCTTCAATAAAATTTAGGCCATCGACAACCATTTGATATGAAAATGAGTTCTCTTCTCCTCCACATAAAATCTACATATCATAGTACTCGTCGTTCTATTGGGAATTTTGAATTCTTGGGCAAGGATTATCATACAAAATTGGGGTCCAAGTATTTCAAGATCGTAAATTCACATGAAATCATTTTATCTTTATTGTAATGTATATATATTTATTTTATGTGAAATATTATAATTGTAAGTTTGTTACATTAAAATTATTTTGGAAAGCTATGAAGATAAAAACATAAATTGAAAAGAAAAATCCTCACAAAAGATAAGGTTTGTAATATTAACTTTGGTCAACACCTATGAAAATTAGAAGGACCAAGTTTGTAAAGGAATTCAAAGAGTTTAGAGCATATCTGAAGGGTAGAAAGAGTTGCAAGGTCAAGAATCCTAACCACATGCATACATTGATTTTTTGCAATCAAAGGTGAGGGGAGATTTTGCTTGTAAATTTTGGTAAAATTCTTTGCAAAATCATTAATGAGGAGTATCGATTGCCAACAAAGTTGTTTGGAGAAAAATTTCAATTCTAAATCCGTGATGTGTAGAGATTCTTATAATTTTTTGTTGAGTTTTGGGATTAGGCATCATTTATCATTTCAACCTTGCATACCTATGCTTTACCCTGATATCTTGATAGGTAGCACCATTATTCATTGGTTGCATTGGATTTATCATTTCACCTAATGATGAATGTACTAATGTAGGCTAGGGTAGGAGTAGCATCTTTAGGTCTTTCCTTGTTGAATGCCTTCATGCTTTCTTTCATAAAGTAGTTTCTCTTCTAGTTTTAATAAATTTGTTCCTGGTTAAGTGGTCATTAAGGCCACTATCTTGTACATATTGGTTTTTTTCATTCACTTCATATTTCTTCTTTTGGTTAGCATTATTAGTTCTCAATTTCTTTTCATCAAATAGATTATTTGTAGGGATTTTGATCTTTTATTTTTCTGTCTCTAAAATAGGTTGGCACATGGAGCCTGACTTATGCTTCAATGAGATTTCATGGTTCTTTCTATTTTAATCTATGAGGAGTGTGATGACTTGTATTTCTTTCTGAATTTTTATCATAAGGGGTTTTCTGGTTGGAAAATTCATCATATTGATTCTTCAACCAACACTAGGTTCTTTCCAAACCACACCCATGGTAATAAAGTAAAATTTTTGTGTTCCATTAATCACTCTTTGAATTGATTTCTCACGAGATGAATGAATAAATCCTAGTCAATAAATCTCTACAAGTAATGAATAAATTCCACAAATGACTGACATGTTTAGGAATTGATACATAGGAGATCACCTTATTAGTTGGGATGTCAATTTAATCTTTATTATAGGACAATCATTGATACTCATTAGAGTAATTATAGTAAAATGTATGTGTGTCGGAGATTCTAACCTGGATATATTGTGATCATAAGTTTGTTGTGTATCAGGTGGCTTTGGTTACTCCACATAAAACTAGATTGGATATCATGAAATTTCTTGTTCAAAGTTCAAATTATTTAAATCCACATTCAACTAGAATTTGATAAATTCGTGTTGTCTCATTTGCAAACTGAATTATGCTTACACATGAGGAATGATGTAATAGAATGAGGGAAAATCGATAAGATTAAGTGCAATTGTTTTCCCTTTATGTATCACTATGTGGCATAGAAACTTTGTAGATGTTTCCAACATGGTCATCTTTGTACACATTAGAGATCATCTGAGGTAGAGTGTATGATATTGAGAATCTAAAATAAATTGTATTTATTTTCCGACCTTCATGTTAGCATCAAACACATGGAATATGTACAATTGTGAGCACCAAAATCATATCTAGTACATAAGTGAGAATTCATGGTTGGAAATATTTGTGGGAGAAGTTGTGTCACCAAATTGTGAGCCACTGATGAAATTGTGTAAGAATAGATTTAAAATTCCTCAAAAAATATTTGGTTTCATTCCTTTTACAAAGACGAGCTATTTCCACTCATAATTATTCAGATCATTGCCTTTACATGTGGATTTTACCTATTGATTTTTGTTAGAGGATGTTGTGCAATACTGGATCATTTTTACTTTGATTTTTATAGATTTTCACCTGGCTAATAATTGACTATATACATGGAATTAGCAATTACTTTTGAATTCTATCCATGTGTAAAAAACTGTTGTTTTGAATTTTCATTTTGATCTCCTACCCAATTCCAAACCAATTAAGTTTCAGGGATTAGTTTGAAAATTTTCATTTTATTAAAGAATGATTTGTTTATTGATCAATGAGACTTTGATTTATTACAATACTAGCAATACATAGAGAGTATAAGCCTAAGGAATTGTGTGTGCTCATTCTTGATTATGAGCCTAGAGGAAAAAGGATTCAACTGTAGATCATAGGTACAACTAGATGTAGTGTAAGTAGTTAGACTATGAACATTCTGAATAATGAATAATGGGTTATGATCACCCTTACACCCCAATTCTATGAATTAATTGAATGTGCTACAAATCCCACTTACATATATTTAAAGAGATGATCATGATAAGGGTGAAAAGTATGAAGTCTATGGGCCAAAAAATAAAAAAATGAGTTACTTTAATAGTCATGTGCAACAAATCATTTACAAAAATTCCAAAAGCAATGTAGTCATCCCCAAAAAGCATGTAAAGGCCATTTCTTCCCTCATTCATTGTTTGTTGAAGAATATTTCAATATTAAAAAGAAAGGATTGGGAAAGGAAGTTCAATTTATAAAGGGAACATGTAGATAAGTCCATTGAGGCTATGGATGATTGTTGGCAGAAAAACAATGTTTGTGATTTCATAGTGACTACACCAAGACTATAGATGCTCATGGGTAGTGGGACAACGCCTAAGGGATAACATATTGACACTTGGTGAAAATCATTATCATCCCAAATTTATCATTCCCTATGCTTGAGATTTTAATTTGGACAATGAATTCACTCTTTATGGAGATGAGCCTCATTATATTTTTCTCCTTTAGTACAATAGATAATGTTTCTAATATGGTGTGAAAGTATGATCATTGAATTCTACATAAGAAAGGCTCACAAGGACCCACTACATATATAATGTTCAAACACCTTGAATAGACAAGAAAATATTCTCTACAATTCAGGCTCATAACTCAACAAAATGAAACAAAGATTGTAGCCTCACCTAGTGTATGGTGGTTTCTCCATTAAACAATGTAGTATGTGGACCAACTTTCAACACAACAGATTACATACAAAAAACCAGGAAAACTAGAAAAAGTTTATTATGCTCAGAGATTTTATTACAAAGGGGGTGAGTTATGCTTGCTCAAAATCTCATGCATTATTACTCATTTAAGTAAACACATATGGTCATAGTTGAGAGATGTCTTTGTTCATCATGGACAAACTTCTTGAATCCTTCATCCATGGATATTCAAGGAGGTTGCACTTTTCAAGATCTTGCTTCCACTGCTGCACTCTCCAATTCTCCTTTTCATTTCTCGGTTTCTCTTCACTATAATCTTCATACTTTTAATGAGATTCCTTTGGAATTCCAATCATCACACGATACATTTCCTATTCCAACTTTGTGGAAAAGAAAAAATTAATAAAAAAAAACATTACATTGTTATTACAATATTTACAAAAACGTTTGCCAAAAATCCAATTCGAATAATTTTGAAATATTAAATAATATTAAAAATTATCAAAAAAATTAATGGTATATTTTTCTTTAATTCCATAAAAATAAAATGTTAACAAAAGAAATAAAAATCAATCTCAAATTGACCATCCTTAAATCCCAGGTTCAAAGTCCATAAATATGGAAACTGTGAAAACATTAATGAGTATATTATAACAAAAACCTTTTGATATATTAATGGAAACCAAATTATGATAAAAAAACCTTTTAATATATTAATGAAAATCAAGGTCCAAGAATTTCAATCCCATGCTCAAAGTCCATAAATATGGAAAATTTGAAAATATTAATGAATAAATTATAATAAAAAAACCTTTTCATATATTAATGGAAACCGGGTCCAAGAATTTCAAGATCATCAACTCACATGAAATTATATATATTCAATTTTACACCTACATATATTCACTTTATGTGTAAAAGAATGTTTGTTAGTTAAAATTTTGTGTGGGTTTTGTAATTGGTTGGTTATTGGTTGGAATTGGTTGGTTATCTAAGTGTGTTAGGTTAGTTCAAGGATTATAAATAATGGTTTTTGAGGAAAAATCTAGATGGGTTTCTTATATAAAAAATGAGGAGTCTAAACAAAGTTATTGACTTAATAAGAGCTATGACCTCAAAACGAGAACTCTATCCCTAAAAACTCATATGTTTGCATTAAAAACATGAAAATCAGCCTCCAAATCAAAAAGTGGTGCTAACAGTATCACCATTTTTTCTAATCAGGTTAAAATTACAATATTTTTCAAGCATGACTTGCAAAACTCATATAGTTTCTCAAAAAAACCTTAAAATCAACACTTAAATCAAAAAGTGATGTTACCTAAAACATTTTTTTTTTTCTAAACGTAAAAATTATATATCATTTGGAATCTTATTCTTAACAGTTGATACCATTAAAACCAAAACCTCAAAATCAACCATCAAATTGAAAAGTGTTTCTACCAAGAGCACCCATGCTAAAATTGGGGTATTAAAATAACAATTTGTTTTTTAATGTGGTATAAGAAATCATCACTATTGTAAACAAAATCTTAAAATCAATCCTTAAATGTTTACTTTTTAAATCTTAGTTTATCACTCCAAACATAATATAATACGTAATGCCATGAAAATATCATCCTATACTTTAAAAATTGAACATCACTTCCAAATATTTTTTTACTTTTAATAAAAAAGTCATTACAAAATACATTGAATGAAACCTAAATTATTTCTTTAAAAATATTGTTACATTGTCCATATTCAAAACATATGAGCTAAGAAATTTTATTATATTCTCCATAATCAAAACATATAATTCATAAAACATAGAAGTGATTCATAACTTCATCTAAGATCATATGCAATTTAAACACTCATATCCAGTTACCATACAAACATCGTATGTATAAAAAATAATAAAATGTTTCATGCACTTATTCAAATTGACTCATGGATTCTGAAATACCGACAAAGTCTACATTGTTTTCAGATGAATTATTGGATGAAGGTGTATATGATCCACGCTCTTCTCTATTATCGATGAATGCACCATCTAAGTATACATGCATGCCTAACATTTCAGATGCCAAAATCCTTTTAGATCTATGATTAGGTTCAACGGATTCCCATATTGTAGTTATTTCTTATGGCAACAAACTCTTGATAATATATGTTGTCCTGGAGAGAAGAGTTTCTCTCTCTATCAAATTGAAGTCATAAACAAGTATGTCAACATCCTCTAATTTTAAGAGGTCAGTGTGACGTCGATTTGTATTTTGACCCTTTCTATTTCTCTTTCTACTAATATGTTTCTCAACTGCCACCTTTGGCTTAAACACACCATTGAATGGGTGTGTACATGTTGCATAACAGTGCACTTCAATTTCTATGACATATTCATTTTCTTTGTCAATATTTATAACCATTGAAATACATAATGGATAACCATGTGGATCTTTAGTCGCTAAGACTGCAATCATGCTACCCTCCTTAATATCATGTATCGAACCACTATAAAGGTCATGGCTTCACATTGTGCATGTGATATTCTAGAACCAATATGCATTTATCATTCATCTTCTTGTGAAAACTCAATAGCACCTTGAGATTCTTGTTGTTCAACAATGTTTCTTTCTACAAATCCATTAGACATATTTTGTGGCCAACGAAATTGAGTCTTCAAAAATGTATATTCATTTGTTGAGCTTGAAATTATGTCACTTTGAACATTGAAAAAATACTCGGATTGAACCAAACAAAATCAACAACATTCATATGTATCTTTAATGGACTTTTTAATTTCTTCCAAGCATCTAGAATAATCTACATCTCTATTACACCTCCTTGCATTATGGATTTTAGTAACTGATTGTAATAACAATAAATTTGATTCAAATATTGAACAATCTAGCATGAACTTAAAAAATGCTATACCTGATGAAGGCCCCCATTCTTCAGTAGTTGAATACTTGTTTCCCCATATAAGTGTTTTCCCATTAACTTAAAAAAAAAATGATGTTGGAAGCTAATTTCATTAAGTTGTTAAATACATTTTTATTCACCATGCGATCCTTTAATAAATCTTTTCATGTCAACGATTCCTTCTAATATGTGAAAAACATGCTCTGGAATGTATGATTTCTTAATACATTCAATTAATGATGGTAGGATTCCAACATTTTTCCTCTTCAATGTTACTAAAAATTGACTGAACATTTGATCAATATGATCATGAGTGTGTCCAAGAATAAGGAAACCAACTTTTACCTTTTGAAATATTCTCAGTTGAACAAACATGCTTAGATATCCAAACAAAATTTGATTTTTGTTTCTACGACTAGTGTTGTCTAATTGTAGATATAGAACTTGAGGAAGATTGTCAGACCAACGAGTGAGCACATGATGAATTATGGTTATGGTCATATTTTCATCATTATGAATATTTGGAGCTGTGAAGTAAACCCTTGGACACATTTTTTCATTAAAAACTATACATCCAACCAAGTGAATTTGAATGAAATTCTCTTCTTGTAATTTTTTTGTTGTACGGAAAAAATGTGGTATAAGTTTTTTTTCTGGTCCATGCCATCAATTATCATACCTATATATTTTTTTGGAGCATCATAGCACTTATTTCGATGTTTTTAAAACTTTTTCCTTTCACTTGATTGTTGATTATGATGTTCTTGAAGTGCTTTGACTATGGAATTTTCACATGACATAAAATGAAAATATTGATAATATGTTTTCATAGTTGATAAATATCCAATTAAAAAAAAATGTAAATATATACCTCTTTCTACCCCTTCAGCTTTTTCTCTTCTTGATTTAAGAGTAGCACATATATTGCAAATCTGCATCCTTGAATTCTTAGGAATACAGACATTATTGAATCGTTTGTTCTATATTCTTGTAAAATATGCACATGTAATCAAATTACCATTTCCTTCAAAACCTTCAACATATTCTTTGTATACACTTCTCTCATTGAGAAATTATCTAGAATATGTATTGTGTCTCTATCTGGCATACACTCCCCATGTTTGGAAAATAATTCACGCATCCATGACAAGGTAGTGGTTTTTAATGGCCCACTCTCTCATCCATGATGTACCTTTGACTAAAATGAAGGATCTTTTTCCAATCTTGTTTGGATTCTTGATAGACGCAGATTACCAATCGAGAGATTTTTTTTGAAATCCTTTCTACAAAGTAAAAGATTCCCAATGCGATAATCATATCATGTCTTAGTGGATATAATGCACCCCACTAAATATGAATTTTGAATGCTCTTATTCATTGACAAATATGTCTTCCTTTTATTCAAGGCATCCATGTAGTCCATAATAATTCTTTTGGCATCATTCACTTGAAATCAAATCAATTATGGAAATTGATCGAGTGAGAAATTCTTTCATAGATCTTATATAACTAGAATGATTTGGAACGATATAAAAAGGTCTAGTCCTGGTCCTAGACACATTGTTTCTTTGCAATGTCTCTACTATTTCATCATCCTCACTAGAAAGAATTTCCTCATCACTAGTAGGAATATCATACAAAACATTGTGAGGAGAATGAACAAGAGAATGTTGATCACCTTGATTTGTTGCACATGAATGATTGAGAACATGATATTCATTCTGAGTTCCATGATCATCTTCATTGATGATATCATTGATAAGAGGAATATCAAACTCACTATAAAAATGATTACCATCCTCACCAATGTCAATGGATCTTCCATGAAAATATTCACTTGAAGGAAAATCATCATCACCCTTAAGACTATCAATGCTATTACATTATTCTCTAACAAAAATGTCTTCATCATCAACAACACCATCACTAGTGCCTCTCAAATATTCGCTTGGATGAAAAACATCATCATCACCATTGGTGCCTATAAATTGCCCACCTGGAAATAATTGTCCACCATTGGCATAATCATCTTCATTACTTTTAAAATCCCCACTTGAGGGAAATTCTTCATCATCCTCATTAGTGCCTTGAAAATCCTCACTTGGAGGAAAATTTTCATCATCATCATTAGTACTGATCCGGGGCAGGATATTTTATGATTATGGTTGAGTTTTAAACTTGCATGAATATTTTAACCATTTGAGAATTTAACGAAAGAATGAGGAAAGAAGAGGATTATATCAGTCAAATACACATATGCAGATCTGAAAATAGTAAAGAACAGCAAACCATAAGAACGCAAGTTGATAACGGAGTTCGGCACAATGTTTGCCTACGTCTCCGAGCCTTTTTCCTGTGGGGGAGGCTTCTTTATTTCTGCTCAAGTGCTCAAAATTACATCTCAGCAATGCCCAAATGCTACAAGACTGATCTGGTCTTCTAGTCACAGATCTCAAGAACCCAATGCAAGAAACGACACGCCAAAATGATGCTCCAAGCTCCCAGAAATGATCCAATAGCGTTTCCACCTCAAGGGCTACCCTGCAACAAACTGACTTTGGGTTGGCTTTCCAACAGCATAACTCTGCAAATCTGACTGTCCATTGGCCTCAAACAGGCCTGGTTTATATAGCAAAGGAGTTGGTTTCACATCCCCAACTTCCTCCAAGAATCTGGC
>JZKD02S2185673.1:256144-267253 GCA_000966675.3 Picea glauca
TTAAACCTCCTAGTCTCCTATATATACCAAGGAGACATTTTCATTTTGAATCATATTGTACTTGAACATTTAAGTGGGGTAAAAGGAGGTTTCCCCCTCGAAGAGGCTTATTATAAGATATTATCTCTTTTTCAAGGCGTTGAATACTTTTTCTAGAGGTTTTTGTATGCTATATTGATGTTTGGTTCTTAACATATGGTATCAGAGCTCAAGGTCTTGGGGTTTCGCTGCTACATCTGAGACACCGTGGCATTTTTGCAGCAAAGTTGGAGGCCATTAAACCATTGTTAAGATAGCCAAAAAATAAGAATTCCATTGGAACTAAATGGGTATATAAAAACAAAATGAATGAGAATGGGCAAGTAATCAGGAACATAGCCAGATTGGTATGTAAAGGGTATGCTCAGGTTGAAGGGGTAGACTTTGAAGAAACGTTTGCACATGTGGCCAGATTAGCGGCAATTAAGATGTTCTTAGCCTTTGCCAGCTACAAAAAAATGAAAGTATACCAGATGGATGCCAAGTTAGCATTTCTCATTGGAAACTTAGAAGAGGAAGTCTATATTGAGCAACCAGAAGGATTTCAATTAACTAACAAAGGAGACTATGTTTGTAAACTATAGAAAGCACTCTATGGGATAAAACAAGCACCCAAAGCATGCTATGCAAGGCTAGATTCTTATTTACAAGCACAAGGCCTCAAAAGAGGATGAACAAACAACGATATTTATTGTAAAATTGTTGGTGATAATATGATTATTATTGAAGTATATGTTGATGATATTATATTTTCCAGTGATGATGAAAAAAGGAGTAAGGACTTTTCTAGGAGGATTTTAATATCCCCAAGGACAAGTCCCAATTTTATTTGTGAATTGTAACATGTTTTGTAGGTTGGTGAGCCAAGAAACTATAAGATGATAGGATTAAGTGTTTATTAGGCCAGTGAGCCTAGGTGTTAAAGGCCAAGAGCCTGTTTTGTACATGTAAATATTCATATTATTAATATAAAAACACCGTTGCATGTAGATTGAACATGAAGAAAGAGTATAGGGGACTAAGCTCCACTAGGCTGGGTAAGGGAGAGAGGGATGAGAGGCTAGAAGTAGGGACTAAGATTAAGAGCTTAAGTCCAAGAATAATTTATTATTATTCTAAATGTTGATAGAAGGATATGATTATATCCTAAGTTCCTTTGGGAAGAGAGAATGATCTCCAAATGGAAAGGAACATGCTTCATGAGCAACAGGTGTCAGCTCAGGCACATGCATTTTTAAGTGGGAATACTTGTTGTTGGGGGGGTGACTCACGGAGGTTCAGGGACACACAGTTGGCTCTCAAAATATCACCATTCTCACCATTCTCAGACCAATTGACCACCTTTATTGTTAAGCCCTAATATTGGCTCATTACCCCTTAATTGGGTCATATTAGATTAGTAATGCTATTTTATTTATGTCAGCTTAGGCCATTAGTTGTAATTTAGATTAGTAATTTTATTTTAATTATGTCGGCTTTAAGCCATTATACCTCCTAGTCTCNAAAGGAGGTTGCCCCCTCGAAGAGGCTTATTATCTTATATTATCTCTTTTTCAAGGCGTTGAGTACTTTTCTTGAGGTTTTTCTATGCTATATTGATGTTTGGTTCTTAACATTTATCCTGACAAGTTCACTCATGCAACAAGAAAGAATGTAGCCAACCATTTCCACCATTGTTGATCCCATGGCCATCATGAACCTCTGTAAATTGCACGCACTGACATTTTTATGAGCCATAATCTTCCTTACCCATGTTATGTTATTGCCTCCACCTTTGTCCATTTATCTTAGGAGTTGGATAGAAGAAATAGGATGTGAGGCTTGTGGTTTGCAAAGGTGGGTTTTCAGGCACGTAGATGGAAGAGGCAGGTTGTCATGCCTGTGTGTAACTCTCTCCAAGTGAGAGAGTGTGTCGAGGAAGTGAATTCTCCTAGAGGGAATCCAGTAAAAGATACATAGCTCTGAGTGTTCCTGTCCGGCCTGTTGTTGAAGCTCTGAAAGGGAGGTGGAGCAGTCGATGAAATGTGTGACAATGAAGGTGTATACTCCTCGGGTGGGAAAGGCATGTGGGGAATGAGAGTCTATAAGAAGTGGGCGTAAGTGGCTCCTAAGAGAATCCTTCCTATTGAAATTTGCGCCATTCCTATTAGCCCTGCCAAGCCTAGAAATCCATTGCTCTATGGAGTTTATTCCTTGCTCAGGGGTGACCCACTTCTGAGATTGATGAGCAGTGTGGTCTAAGGCTAGGAGGTTCATGGAAGGTCTGCACGCAGTCAGTGGTCTTCAAAATCCAAAGATAAGTATAAATTTTGTGTTTAATGATGTCTATTGTGCATGTCTTTGAGTCTTACAATGTTATCATGTGCTTCCATTGCATGTATGATTTACATTCAATTTCACATGAGTTAGTATGGTAGTAGTATGTTTAATTGCCTTTTATTTGATTAAAATTGCATGTAATATATATATATTCTGGGATGAAAAATTAACCTGCTATCAGAACTTAGAAGTCTGTTGGTGGTTTTACATGGCCCGACCTGGGTGGTTGGGGTTTCCACAAAATGGTATTACAATTTAAATTCTGCAGTGGCATTGCCATTGCAGTTTGGTGGTTGGGGACGTTACAAAATGGTATCAGAGCTAAGAGAGATGTCCAAGAAGTGCAGTTTCTTGACCTCTTGGTGGCTGGGGATGTTACAAAGTGGTATCAGATCCATGGTTTCAACACTAATCCTAGATGGGCCATGTTAGTGGAAGTTGAAGCAAAAGTTTCAGAAAAGAATTATTGTCGAAATGGAAAAAATTGAAGTTCAGAGCTCAACTTTAGACAATGAGCCTGAATTAGGTCATATAAGTGGTTATGGAATCAAAATCTTAGAGCAAATTGTCATTGAGAGGGTCAAAATTTGAATTAAGAGATTTCTAGAGTGCCAAGAGAATACCTTGGTCGTGTTTGGAAGATTAGGAGGTATAGTGGTTCAATAAAGATAATAGAGAAAAGAGACTGTAGTAACTGGGGGTTTGGAACCGAAAGGTTTGATGTTGAGCCATCAGATTGAGCGAATATTAAGTCACAAATGTCAGATCACATTGAGGGGAGATCGACAGTGGGGAGCGATTGTGAATATCGGGAAGGAAATTAAAGTGTGAGCAATTTGCGTTCCCACAATCACTCCTAACCATTGATCTTCACGGTTCCTTAAAGCGTGATTGGCGATATTGCAAAGTGATATACGCGCGCAAATGTTAATTCAAGGTCACAGCTCTCGGTCACATGTAGAGAAGACATAATGAACTTCATGTATTTCTTGTCCATCGATCCAAGAAGGAAAATGTGTCAGAAAGTTAGCTTGTTTGGGAATACGACATTCAAGAGAAATGCAGTGTTTTGATGCAAAAAATCCTGAATTCCCAAAGTCCAGAGTTAATCCAGACCGTTCATCGCAAGAGACGCGTGTCAAAAGATTGGCTTGTTTGAGAGTTCGACGTTCGGGAGAAATGGGGTGTGCGAAGGTAAAATATCCCGAAGCCCGAAGTCCCAGAGTGATGTGGCCTGCTAACATCACTAGGGATGACATGGAGACATGGTATGTGTGCCACTTGTTAGTGAGTTAATAAATTGGTAAGATGGAAATGTTGTTAGAATGTGACATTTGTCACCTGCCTGATTGGACCACGTGTCAACTTTGTGTGTCCTGTCGAGTGGTGCTCCTGGTGGTGGCACAAGGTAGTTAAGCATGACGAAGAAGTTAGTTGGATCGGGCCCGCATTAACTTTGGTCACGATATATCAAGATTGAGGGTCAGGAGGCATTGCGGGGATTGAAGTTGTGCGACAGATAATTATACAAGGTGGACCCTCAATGAAAACCATGGTTTTTCAGAAGGAGTACGTGTTAGAATGGGGAAAATTGCGGAACGATCGACAGGTTACTCCAAAACCACCAAACCATGTCCCTGCAATTTGAAAAGTACTAAAGTTGATTTGAAATTTTCAACATTTATTAGTTCGAGCATGGAAACCGTGGGCCCCAGTGGATGCATGGCGCCAGATCGTGATGTCGAGAGACTTGACACTTTGGAAGAAGTGGTGCATGAAGGAAGGTGGACTGTAGATCCATCGTTCTTCTCACATTCTACAATTCATTTTTTGGTGATGTTGGGAATTGTGGAAAAAGGGAAAACCTCCGAAGCCTGGATCTTGAAGTTCCAAAGCTCCGGATAAGCACCCAAATCATAAGCACTGGGTCATAGTCGTGGTCACATGCAAACCAAGGGCTAAAGAAAATGGGTTAGTGCCCAAAATTTGTGGCAGAATAGAAATGGGCTTAGATATTGAAGTCGAGGGGTTATTAACCAACCAAGACCTACATAAAATGGAATCTAATATTGTTTTTCTGAATCATATTGGTTTATTCTGGAAAATTATTAAAGTCTAATAGCCTGACAAAACTCGGCTGATTGCACATTTTGTAGATTTAATGATTTTCATAACCGAACCAAATTGCCGCATAGTGTATAGAAATGGGGAAGGCACAGGGTGCTTATAGTTCGGAAAATGAAGTTAGAGGAATGGAAGTCCATATAGGAGTTTAAATATCGAACTCCAATGGGAATGAATAAGAGATAGATCAGGAAGGAAACAAGATGAAAATCATTGAAAAGGTGCAGAAAGATTTCCAGTCTCATCGATCATATAACAAAAAGATCAAGAAATCCAGGGAACAACAGGGAGAATTCAACATAATGTTGATGTAGATCCTGGAAAGAATAGAAAAGAAATTGGATAAGGAGAGTGAATCCAGTAAATCAGGAAGTCAGAGGTCCACTGATGAGAAGAGAAAATCAGGGAGTGTTGGCAGACACCATCATCACTCCAAAGGGCACTCCTAGAGGAGGGCACACAATAGTTCAAGTCCATCTCCTACCAAAAATCATAGGATATCTGGAGTGGATGAACTAAAGGGTGAAATGAAAAATATTAAACCTCCTACATTTGATGGAGAGAACTAGAAGGAGGAATATGATGAGACATGGCTTCTTGGAATGAGGAAATATTTCCAACTGTAGAATTACTCCTCTAATGTAGAAGGAAGAATTGCATTGTATCAACTGAAAGGAAAAACATCCATGTGGTGGGACCAACTTGTGCAAGTACAACATATCAAAGAGAACGATGTTACTTGGAGGGAATTCAAGAAACACTTTGTAAATAAATACTTAACTAAGAGATACTATGAGATAAAGATGAAAGAGTTCTTTGAACTCAAATTGGGCAGCATGACTATAGATGAATATGAAAGAAGATTCCTAGATTTGTTGAAGTATGTCCCTTTCATCGAAGATGAGACTGTCCAAATCCAAATATATTTGAGTGGACTGCTATCTTTCCTTAGTGACAAGATCTAATATGATGATCCTAAAACTATGGAAGAAACCATAAGGAGAGAGAAATGCTTATATGATCGACATAAGGAAAGCCTACTTTTCAAAGAGCTTGGGAAGACAAGAAGAAGTTTACGAGGGAACATAGGCAGAAGGGGAACAAGCCACCCTTTTTCAGAAATAATCCTCAAAGGCAGCCAATGTTTATAGAGCACAAAATGGTTGAAGTAGGTGTACAAAGGCCAAGACAACCACCTATGCAATGTTGGGGTTGTAAAGGGGATCACAAGTATAGATATTTTCCTCACAAAAGTGACAAAGTGAGAGCTATCCACAATGTTTAGAAAGAATAAATAATGGAGGACATGGACAATAAAATACCAAGGATATATGCATCCTTGGACAACAAGAAAACTAAGTTTCAATCACACATGATTGAAGTTGAAGGTATGATCAATAACCATGCATTTACTATTTTAATTGATTCAGGGGCTAGTCATAGTTATATAGATCCCAAGGTAGTGTAAAGGTTTCAATTTCTAAGAAGCAAGCATGTGAAATCTTGGTTGGTGCAGTTGGCTACAGGAGCCAAGAGAAAGTTTGTTGAGTTGGTTAAATCATGTCCAGTGGGCATGAATGGACTGACTACCAAGGAAAATTTGAACATCTTACCTTTGGGATCATATGACTACCTGATCGGTATGGATTGGTTGGACCAACACCATGCCATAATAAAATGTTGTAACAAGGCATTTACTTGCATGTATGAGGAAGGGAATCGGAAAATAGTCCAAGGCGTTCTCAGGGAAGTTACTATCTAGGAAATTTCAACAATGCAGTTGAAGAAGTGCTACAGGAAAGGCTGTCAAATATTTATAGCCCATATGGAGGAAGAATCTAAGGATAAGGTGCCAAATTTGGAAGATCATGTAGTCCTAGAAGATTTTCAAGATGTGTTCAAGGAGGTACCATGACTACCTCCAAAGAGAGATATTGATTTCTCTATTAATTTGATGCCTGGAGCAACTCTAGTGTCAAAGACTCTTACAGAATGAGTAAACCCGAATTGAAGGAGTTAAAAATGCAGCTCGAAGAACTTCTGAAGAAGGGGTATATATGCCCAAATGTGTCACCTTGGGGTGCCTCTGTCTTGTTCATGAAAAATAAATACAGGACATTGATATTGTGCATCGACTTCAGACAATTGAATAAAGTAAATATAAATAACAAGTATCCTCTGCCAATGATTGATGATCTCTTTGATCAATTGAAGGATGCAAAGATATTTTCAAATATAGATATCAGGTCAGGATATCATTAGGTAAGGCTTAAAGAGGAAGATATTAGCAAGACCACCTTAGGACAAGGTATGGTCATTATGAGTTCACAGTGGTGCCATTTGGGTTGTCAAACGTACCAAGTGTTTTTATGTGCTTAATGAATGGTGTTTTCCAAGAATATTTAGACAAGTTTGTCATTGTATTTTTGGATGACATCCTTGTATATTCCAAATTAGAGGAAGAGCATGAGCATCATTTGAGGATGGTGTTGTAAGTGATAAGGGAGCATCAACTATATGCCAAATTGAGCAAGCGCTCATTTTATCAAAACAAAATTCACTATTTGGGGAATATCATATCTGAAGAAGGGACAGTAGTGAAACATGAAAATATTGAGGCCATTAAAGGGTGGAAAACACATAAGAATGTGAAGGAAGTCAAATCATTCATGGTTCTAGATGGTTACTATAGAAGGTTCATTGCAAGGTTTTTGAGAATAGATCACCCCATCACTTCCTTGAAAAGGAAGGGGAATAAATCTCAATGGACGGAAGAATGTGAAAAGAGTTTCCAACAATTGAAGCAACTTTTAACTAGTGCTCCAATTCTGAAGATCGCAGATCCGAATGAAGACTTCATTGCATGCACATATGCATGTAAAGAAGGACTGGGTGGAGTCCTTAGTCAAAATGGGTTTGTTATATGTTATGAATCAAGAAAGTTGAAAGAGCATGAAAGGCTCTATGCCACTCATGATTTGGAATTGGCAGTTATAGTGCACACTTTGAAGAAGTGGAGGCACTACCTCATGGGAAAGAGGTTTGAGCTAAGGATAAAACATAACAGTCTGAAATATTTGTTTGATCAGCCTACTTTGAATTCTAGGCAGGGTAGATGGTTGGAATTTCTCTATGAGTATGACTTTGATATCAAGCATATCAAAGGAAATGAGAACAAAGTGGCTGACACACTTAGCAGGAGAGTGCATGAACTACATGTTACAACCATTAGCATGTATCAGACGGATCTTAAAGGCATAATTTCTAAAGCTACAAAAGAAAATTTGTAGTACATGGAATTGGTAACAAAATTGCATAAAGGTAAAATGCAGAAAAAAAAAAAAATGAAGATTATGAATTGGGAATTGATGGAATCCTTCGGTACAAGACATAGTCTATGTACCCAATTCTCCAGAATTGAGGAGTGATATTTTAAAAGAGATGCATAATGTGCCTTATGCAGAACACCCAGGATATCATAAAATAGTTTCAGTAGTCAAGAGTTAATATTATTGGCCTGACATGAAGAGGGAGATTGCTGGATACATAGATAAATGCTTGGAATGTCAAAAGGTAACGACTAAGCATAGACACCCAGTTGGTTTAATACATCCATTACCCATTCCTGAGTGGAAATGGGAAGTGGTGACAATGGATTTCATCACAGGATTGCAGAACAAGTAAGCATCATGATGCAATCATGGTAGTGGTGGACAAGCTTACCCAAGCTTCCCATTGCATTCCATTGAATACTACTCACAAAGAAGCTAATGTTGATGATATCTATATGATGGAAGTAGCACGATGGCATGGCATACCCAAGACAATTGTGTCTGACAGAGAACCAAAGTTTACATCAAAGTTATGGAAGGGGTTATTCAAAGGGTTCGAAACAAATCTAAACTTCAACACTACTTATCATCCTGAGTTTGATGGGAAGACAGAGAGGGTGAACCAAGTGATAGAAGATATGTTAAGAATGCATGTGATGGAAAAACCATCTAAATGGGAAGATTATATACACTTGGTAGAATTTTACTACAATAATGGGTATCAATCATCACTGAATATGAGCCCATTTGAAGCACTTTATGGCAGAAAGTCAAACACCCCAGTAAGTTGGGACAACCCAGCTAATAGGGCAATGGTTGGGCCAAAGTTTCTCAAGGAAATGGAAGAAAAAATGTTGAAGATTAAGCAGAATATCAAGAATCCCCAAGACAGGAAGAAAAGTTATGTTGATAAGAACAGAACCCATAGGGAGTTTAAAGTGGGTTATCATGTTTTCTTGAAAGTAAAAGCCAACAAAAGTTCCTTAAAGTTGGGAAACTGTTTCAAGTTGGCAACCGGATATTGTGGACCATTTGAAATCCTAGAAAGGATTGGACCAGTTTCTTAAATGATTGCATTGCCTACATCCATGACTGTTCATAATGTATTTCATGTTTCATTGCTCAAGAAGCATATACCTGATCCTAATCATGTGATTGATTGGAATGTTGTAATGATCCCAAGCCAAATTATTTCTTGGAATCACTAAATACTATTAATTTATTGAGTTATTAAGTGCATACAAGATTCATCAACACATGGAGATCACAATATATTCAAGATGTAGAAGCACAAGCAAATATATGACATTTTTATTATGAGCAATGTAAGATCAATACAATACATGGCCAATCTGGCATAAACCTCAGATGGTCATACAAGCAATAGATATGAGCTGCTACAAAATGCTCCCGACAATACAAAATAAGCGTCCAAAGGCTGGATATACAATGAAGAATAAATCGAGCAGGTCTGAGCCGTACTAATGCTCAACCTCCAAGCTGGAAAGTGCCACGTCCTGCTAGAATACTGAAACCCTAAATAATTCTGCCCTGCTACCAAAAGTGTCCAATCATCCTGAGAAATATGCCAAATGATAGATCAGGCAACTGTAAGGAAAACCCAGATGCCCAAATTCCCAAATCCACTCTCAAACCCCATAGATTTGAATTCTCCACTGAATGGTGTGCCCCAATGGATAACTGAAACCCTAGATGGTTTAGACCTGATGAAGGAGGCCTCCAAATGCTCTGAAACTCTCCAAGAATATAGATCGGGATATGAGAATCTTGTGGGAGAAGTTTCGGTCTCAGATCTCAAGCAGATCTCCCTAGATCTTAGTTTTATTGAATCACAGGATGTCCCCTATGGCTCCACGACATCCCAATATGCAGACAAATGTAGAATGATGATAACCCTCTATAAAATCCCCCAAACTGATGGTCCTGCCCCTGCAAACAAAACCCAACTGTTGGAATGGCCCCAGGCCCTCAGGATAAGCTGGATCGAACCTCCCTCGATAAGTTGGCCCTGAGACTAGAATGGTGTGGAGGAGTCTTTCATCCCCGAGACCAAGTTGTGGAACAAGGTGAGTGGATATTTCACCACTGAGTTTCTCACAAGGGTTTGTATAGCAAAACCCCCAAATTGAATGCTCAAGAGCAATAGAAAATGTTAATCCAAAACCAGAATGAATAATAGGTGCACCCCAGCCTCTTACTTATACTTTTCCTTCTAATTCTCTATTGAGTTAGGTTAACTCCCAGGGTTAATCTTCTATTATTTTGTTGAGTTATCTTTTACTCCTTTATCCTTTTCCTTTCTTCAGTCAACTTAAAAATATAACTTTTAACTTCTTGACTTTTCCCCCCCTCAGTGTGAGACTATGACCTAGTGGGGGTGCCCAGGCCACTGAGTCTCCTCATCACCTCTGTAAGATGTGGGGGACATTACAGTCTCCCCTGCTTGAAATTGCTTGTCCTCAAGAAATTCCAAACCTGCTTCTCTAACCATGTGCTCCTGCTCCCAAGTGGCATCCTCAATGGGTAAATCCGTCCACCTGATCAGATACTCCTTGATGCTTCGGTGTCAGAGTCTCTTCTCTCTAAATTCTAAAACCTCCTCTGGAATCAAAACAAGTTGTCCCTCCTCATCCATGGGAGGCAATGCCTCAATAGGCATGATGTGTTGACCAAGGGATTTTTTAAGGCACGATACATGGAAGATGTTGTGAATTTTTCTACCCTGTGGAAGCTTCATCTCATAAGCTACTGCCCCTATCCTCTTACTAACTCTGTAAGGTCCAAAGAAACGGGGCTGCAGTTTCTTCGCTCCGCTTGTCTTAATGGAGGCCTGTCTATATGGTTGCAACCTCAAATAGACTAAATCATTAAACTCAAAGTTATGATCAACTCTGTGCTTGTCTGCTTGGACCTTTTGCTGGTTTTGTGCCCTCTGTAAATGATCCTTCAATTCCCTGAGAATGTCTTAACTCTGTTGTATCCAATCTTGTACCATCGGAGCCCTACTGTCGCCAAATGCAATCTCCACAAATGATAAAGGATCAAAGCTATATAAATCTCTGAAGGGTGACATGCCAATGGACATATGTTGGTTGGTGTTGTAGCAATTCTCCCAAATGTAACCATCTGACCCATGCTTTTTGTTGTCTTGCTACGTATTTTCTGAGGTAACCTTCCACCCATTTGTTGACTATCTCAGTCTGACCATCTGTCTGAGGGTGATAGCTAGTACTAGGAGTCAATGTCGTACCCACTAATCTAAACAACTCCTGCC
>JZKD02S2185673.1:271581-289590 GCA_000966675.3 Picea glauca
ATTCTTCTATTGAGTTATCTTTTACTCCTTTATCCTTTTCCTTTCTTAAGTCAACTTAAAAATATAACTTTTAACTTCTTGACTTTTCCCCCCTTCAGTGTGAGACTATGACCTAATGGGGGTGCCCAAGCCACTGAGTCTCCTCATCACCTCTCTAAGAGGTGGGGGACATTACAAATGTGATTCAGGTGGAGCAAGAAGGCACCTTGCAAGTGCATCCGATGTGCATATTGGACAGGAAGAGAAAGCAACTCTAGAATTGAGCCATAGGGATTGTAAAGGTCCATTGGAATTTCTACGGTCCTAAGGATGCGACATGGGAGCATGAGGATGATATCATGGAAGAATACCCACATATTTTTGAATATTTTTAAAATCTTGTTGATGATGTGTAAATAAGTTGCACTGAGGATAGTGTAAAAATAAGGGGAGGAGATTGTAATATCCCCAAGGATAAGCCCCAATTGTATTTATGAATTGTAACATGTTTTGTAGGCTGGTGAGCCAAGAAACTATAAGATGTTAGGATTAAGTGTTTATTAGGCTGGTGAGCCTAGGTGTTAAAGGCCAGGATCATGTTTTGTACATGCAAATATTCATATTATTAATATAAAAACATTGCTCCATGTAGCCCGACCACAGAAAAAGAGTATGGGGGACTAAGATCCACTAGGCTGGGTAAGGGAGAGGGGTCTGAGAGGCTGGAAGTAGGGACTAAGATTAAGAGCTTAAGTCCAAGAATAATTTATTATTATTATAAATGTTGATAGAAGGATATGATTATATCCTAAGTTCCTTTGGGAAGAGAGAATGACTTCCAAGTGGAAAGGAACGTGCTTCATGAGCGACAGGTATCAGCTCAAGTGCATACAGTTTTAAGTGGGAATTATTTTTGTTGGTGGGGGACTCATGGAGGTTCAAGGACACACAATTGGCTCTCACAGTCTCACCATTCTCGCCATTCTTGGACCAGTTGGCCACCTTTATCCGTACAAGTTCAGTCATGCACTAAGGAAGCACACAACTAGCCATTTCCACCATTGTTGATCCTATGGCCATCGTGAACATCTGTAACTTGCATGMGGTAGTATTTTTTCGATCCGTACTCTTCCTTACCCGAGTTCTATTGTTGCCTCCGCCCTTGCCTATTTTTCTTAGGAGGTGGATAGAAGAAACATGTTTTCAGGCCTGTGGTTTGCAAAGGTAGGTTGTCAATCCCGTAGATTGAAGAGGTAGGTTGTCAGGCCTATGATTAACTCTCTCTAGGTGAGAGAGTGTTCTGAGGAAGTGAATTCTCCTAGAGGGAGTCCAGTAACAACTACAGAGCTATGAGAGTTCCTTTTCGGCCTATTGTTGTAGCCCTGGATGGGAGGTGGAGTAGTCGATGAACTATGTGACATTGAAGGTGTATACTCCTGGGGTGGGACATGAATGTGGGGAATGAGAGTCTGTGATAAGTGGGCATAAGTGGCTCCTGATAGAATCCTTCCCATTGAACTGTGCGACATTCATGTTATCCTTGCCAAGCCTAGGAATCCCTTGCCCAGTGGATTTTAATCCCATCTTGGAGGTGACCCACTGTTGAGAGTGATGAGTAGTGTGGTATAAGGCTAGGACGTTCGTGGAAGGTCTACACACAATCGATTGGATTCACAATCCAAAGATAAGTATCAATTATGTGTTTAATGATGTATTTTGTGCATGTCTATGATTCTTACAATGTTATGATGTTCTTTCGTTGCATGTGTGATTTACGGACAATTTCGCATGAGTTAGTATGGTAGTAGTATATTTTATTTCCTTTCATTTCATTAGAAATGCATGTAATATATATATATATATATATATACTCCAGGATGAACAATTAACCTACTATTAGATCTTAGCAGTCTGTTGGTGGTGTTACATGGCCCGATCTGGGTGGCCAGGGCTGCCACAAAATGGTATTACAGTTGAAATTCCACAGTGGCATTGCCCTTGCAATTTGGTGGTTGGGGACGTTACAAAATGGTATTAGAGGTAAGAGATATGTCCAAGAAGTGGCATTGTTCGGCATGTTGGTGGTTGGGGACATTACAAGGATGAAACAAGAATTTGATATGTCCTTGCTTGGTGAGCTGAATTTCTTTCTAGGATTACAAATAGTATAGTAAAAAAAGGGGTTTAGTTATCCATCATTCCAAGTATGTTAAAGATATGCTTAAGAAATTCCAGTGAGAATATTGCAAACCTGTTTGTACACCTATGACAATTGGATGAAAACTAAGCAAGGAAGATGAGTCCAAATCTGCAGATCCAAAACACTATAGATCAATGATTGGGATTTTACTCTACATAACAACTTCCAGACCTGATGTCAAGAAAGATGTTGGAATGGTGTCTAGATTCCAAGTTTCTCCAAAAGAGATCCATGTTCAAGCTGTGAAAATAATCTTTAGGTATTTGAAAGGAACCATAGATCTTGGTTTGTGGTACCCTATAAAGGATTCATTCTCTTTAAAGGCTTATTCAGATGCAGATTGGGCAGGTTGTGTAGATGATAGTAAAAGTACAAGTGGAGGAGAATTATTCTTGGGAGAATCATTGGTAACTTGGATAATCAAGAAACAATCCTCAATTTCTTTGTCTACCACTGAAGATGAGTATATTGCAATAGCAGAATGTTACACACAAGAAGAATGAATGAAACAAACCTTACAAGACATCAAAATAGTGTTTCAAGAACCAACTAATATCTACTGTGATAATACAAGTTCTATAAGTCTCTCCAAGAACCCCTTCCAACACTCCAAATCAAAACACATTCCAATAAAATAACACTATCTAAGAGATGAGGCTAAAAATAAGAACATTAAATTGGAATATGTCCCAACACAAGAACATGTTGTAGATATTTTCACTAAACCCTTAAGAAGAGATGTATTTGAATATCTCAGACAAAGATTGGGAGTAGTCTCTATTCCAATATAATCTCTCAAGAAAATAATGCATCAATTTGCATCAATTCAGGGGGAGACAATGATCAAAGTTATAAGGAGTCATTCAGTTATGACAGGAAAAGTATGATTGCAGGAGGATTTACCTGAGTTTAGATTCTGGTCAGTAGCATACAGACGGACAAAGATTTACCGGGGAGCAACCCTTTTCCATTGATGTCAAAGGGGGAGAGTTACTTCATAAAGAAAAGCATCATCATAGGGGGAGTTTGTATGAAGTTAGAGTGTTTCCATTAATGAACAAGGGGGATATTTTTGGACATATTGTCATCGATGTCAAAATCCAAAGATGCATATGAAGCTCAAAAGGGAAATCACAATGCAGAAACATGATCATGATCGAAATCCCCATAGGACAAACTAGGACCGTTGGATACACAAGCACCAGATCAAGGGAAACGATTGATTGTGGAGCACGAAGGGAGAATTAAAATACACTCTATTTCCAATCCTGTAATTAGTCTAGATCATCAGATCTCATCGACTCAAAGATTGGGGACTATGGTTGATCCACCAAATGATCATATTAAGTCGTGACCGTTGGATACACAAGCTCCAGATCAAGGGAAGGAATTTATTGTGGAGCGTGAAGGGAGAATTAGACTACATGTTATTTCCAATCCCACAATTAGTCTAGACCGTTAGATCTCATCGATTCAAAGATCGACAACTGTGGTTGATCCACCAATGACCACACAACTTTAATTGCAAAGTTTGGGAGATGAACTAAACCACACACAAGTTATGATTCTGCAATCCACATTAACTATTGGATCAAGTTAAGTTGAAGGATAGGATAAGAAAAGATGAAGACTGGAGCCCCGAAGTCCCGAAGTAAATGAGGACAGTTTGATTTGAAGAACACTTCAGGAGATATCAGGATTGTTAGATCATGTTTAGTAGAAGGACAAAGTAATCCACAAATGTCTCGAAATAGATGCAATCCATATGATATGAGGAAACAATTCGAGAGATATCATGACCATCGGATTAAGGAAAGTAGAAGGATAGGATAAGAAAGGCCAAAGGCTTGAGATCCCGACTAGCCAAATTCTCGACAACCGTTGGATCGTGTTAAGCCTTTTTGGGTTAAAGAATGACCATTGGATGAATTTAAGTTACTCGAGGTTTACAATTCGAGGAATCTCACTTCGGGAGAATTGTGAAGTGGATAAATTGAATTACCTGAAGTTCTGAAGATCGAAGTCCCGAAGTGGACATGAGTCATTCGTTCAGAGGAACACTTCAGGAGCATTGTCAACCATTGATCTAGTATAGTGGAAGGATAGCATAAGTGGAAGTGTCAACTAACAGAAAAAGGTCTCCACCTCTTTATGACTTATTCGACAAGTGATCACTCTGGAGGAAATTGGAGCAATGATTATCTGAACCCCCAAAGCCCCAAACTCTCGAAATAAATGTTAACTATTCACTCACCTGTAGATTAAGTCATGATCGTTGATTTGTTCGAAACCTCTAGACAATCTAGGATCGTCCAACTAAGGGAAGAATGAATGTTGACCATCTGATCTATTCCGGTGGAATCTGATTCAAGAGATTTGAAAGGTTATAAAAGTCTGGCCTCCCGAATGTTGGACATATTGTCATTGATGTCAAAAGTCGTTGTGATGATTTGTTGTTATAATGAATTATCATTGTGATTTACCAGAGTTGAGATTGTCATTGATGTCAACATTATGTCATTTAGTAGAAGAAGAAAATATTATGAAGATCAAAGCTCATAAGGAAAAACGCAGTACAAAAGCGATTGAAGATCAAAGCTCAGAAGGAAGAGTGCACTGCACAGTATATTAGTTAATAGAAGCAACGAACAATATGAAGAAATTCGTGATTATTGTTGATCACGATAGGATCAACAATGTTCCTATGATCAAATCTCAAGAGAATTAGTGAATGAATATCAGTGCATAAAAGAATGGACACATAGTTATTAAAGCTCATGAGAGTTAGCGAATGAGGAGCACATTCTAGAAATATTGTCTGATCGATGGAAAGACTAAGAAGTTGACCAATGAAAAAGAAAAGGTGAGAAGCCTCAGTAGCCATCCGATAAATAAATCAATTGTGTTGATCATCTCATATTACGGACGTCAATCATATGAGTGACTATGGGCTTGAGGATCATTGGAGGATTGTGACCCTCGGATCTGCAAGATAGATCAACGACAGGGATGAATTGCGGGGAGCGAAAGAAGAATTAAACAACATGCTAGTTCTAATCCCACAATTTTTCTAGATCATCAGAGCTCATAGACTCAGATATCGACGAATGTGGTTGATCCAACAAGCAATTTGTTTAAGTCAGATTAAGTCATGACCGTCAGATGTGAAATCACCAGATCAACAACATGGATGAATTGCGAAGATGGAAAGGAGAATTAAATGTCGTGCTAGTTCCAATCCTACAATTAGTCAGGACCATCCGATATTATATCTTTGAAGATCAATGATTGTGGTTGACTCACCAATAACACACAACTTCCAATTGTGGAGTTTGGGTGATGAGTTAAATCACTCACAAGTTGTGGTTCCACAATCATCCTTGATTGTGGATTTGCTTCGAGAATATTCACAACCATTGGATTATTTTTTAGTGTAAGGACAAGATAAGTGGGGAAAAATGATTGAGAATTCAGATCAAACCCAAATTCCCGTTAGCTATCGGATTATTTTGAGTGGAAGGATAGGATAAGCGAGGTAAGATTTGAGATCTCATTTGTGCGAATTTCTGTCATCTGTTGAATCATTCTAAGTGGAAGGATAGGATAAGATAGAAGAGTAACATTGTAGATAGATAGAGCCATTGATCTAATAACATGATCAATGAACAAAGTTTAGTACTGGTCTAAAGTTTCGAGGAGGTTACGCTCCAAAGAAATATCACTTCAAGAATTCAGTTTGATATTCGAAATACCCAAAGCCCGAAAATCCGAAATGAATAAGGATCATTGTATTTGGAGGACACACGATGACCGTTGGATCAAGGTTTTTGGTTAGCAGAACCACGCCAGCAAGGACACGTAGCAGACCACATCTACAAGGACATGTGGCAGACCAGGTCAGCATGGATGTATGGGATATCTACGTTAGAAGGCCACGTCAGTAAAGACGTGTGGCAGACCACATCAGTAAGGAAATGTGGCAGACCACGTCAGTAAGAACACATGGTATACCACGTCAAAGGACCATGTAAGCACATACACATGGCATAATCAGATGATGACAAGTGTCAAGAGGAAATTGGTTCATGCCATGTCAAAAAGTGACGTAAGGAAGTTACATCACTTAGAGAGAATTGCTTCGGGAGTTTCACCAACAACAAATGTCAAAAGTCCCGAAGTCCCAAAGGATGAAGGTCCGAAGTCACTCTCAACCACCAATATGAGATACCCTTTGATACTATCCTGACCGTTAGATCAAGGAAATGAACATGTGCCACATGAGGAGATCCATGTTAGCAAAAATACGTCAACAAGGACACATGGCACAATCAGACAATGACAAGTTTCAAGTTGATTCGACATTTCAGGTACGTGCAAATCAAGAATCCGAGTGACACATGGTAGCTACTCATCTCATGACATGTCATCAAGTGACGTAAGTAATTTACATCACTACGGGAGTTTTACTTCAAGAGTTTTACCACTAGCACTTGCCCAAAGTCCCAAAGTCCCAAATATCGAAGTCCTGAAGTGGACACGAGACATCCGATCTAAATATCACTTCGGGAGAATTCTTGTCCATCGATCTACTACAGTGGAAGGATAGTGTAAGAGGATAACTGACAGCAAGCGATCTACACCATTTATGACTTACTCAATAGGTGACCACTCCGGAGGAAAAAAGGGGTTGAGATTTGAAATCTCCGAATTCCGAAGACCCGAAGGAGATCTCGACCATTAATCTGAGAAGGACACATGTTAGTGGTTTGTCAGCTTTGAAATATTGACGTACAGAGGAAAGAAGGGGTTGAGACTCGAAATATCTGAAGTCCAAAGACCCGAAGGATATCTCGATCGTCGATCTTTTGTTCGGTTGCATACTCAACCATTGATCAAAAAATAGTGGAAGGATAGCATAAGTACAAAAGACGAAGTCATAGAGTAAATGGTGGCCATCAATATCATTGATTGATTAAGTCCTGGACGTTGGATTAAGAAATGAAGTATAGGTCCAAGAATCAAATCCGACCATTGATCTGGTTCCGCGAAGTAAACATGAACCGTCCGATCCTTTCGAAAAATCTGATTCAAAAGTTTTAAAAGGTTTCAAACTCAAAAGTTCTGAAGGGAAAAGTGTTGAAGTTACGACAACCTTCCATCTCGTTAGAATATTGAATCATGACCATTGATTGATAAGTGCTCAGGCATTCATCTCGCCTAATGTCTAAATAATGTTATTGGTCATATGGTAAAGAGATTTAAAAAGTCAGAAAGGAATGCATCACTTAAAATGATAAGCTTGTGGTTCTATGCCAACTGTCATATGAACATGGTTTGAAGGAAGTGTTGATTTCTATAAACACAGAGATGAAGGAAATTGATCCATGTCTTTGATCAATTTATGAAAGTGAAGGGGATGCCAGGTTTAAATTTGAAGACTTGAAACAATGATCTCAGGTGGTCCCAAAAATTGTTGTAAATGAACAAGTTAGTTATAACTTATTGCACAAGTCATCCCAATAACTAAAACAATTTTGACCATAAACAAGTATAAATACAACCATGATTGGTTCACTTGGATATGTGCTTGGGAAGAAGATGTTATTGTGGAAAATATAGGCTCACTGAGAAAGAGCGGTCTATGAAGAAAATGAAGGGGATACAGACTTGAGGTCCGTGCGAATTTCAGAGAGAAGAAGAACTGAAGAATGCGTGAATATCAAAGGAAAGACAAAGTGAAGAATGTGTGAATTTCAGAGAGAATATGAAGTGCAGTGATGTGTGTTGATTGTATACCTTTGATCATGAAACATAATTGATTCATTAATGAATCATTGCTACTAGAGTTGGTTAAACTCTAGTTGGATAGACTGTGATCTATAAACAAGATGGGTCTTGCAACAAGTTGGGTCTTTCTTGAGAGTTGGTGCTCTCTGAGGAGTTGGTGCTGAAACAAATTAGTTGGTGCTGGGAAAATCCTTATTATTATATTCACATATATTCATATAAATTATATACAAACATATGGTATCTTATGTGTCCATTGTGATTATGATTTGGTTGTTCTTAATATGTTCAAATATGTTTTAACTGCTAACTTGTAAGAAGAAGAAAAATTAGAAAATTCCACACACTAATTCCCCCCCCCCCCTCTTAGTGTGGGTGGTGTGTTCAACAAGTGGTATCAGAGGGGGTTCCTTCAAAACATAGTTTAAACACTGGAAGGTAGATTCTGAAGAAATGGGTGGACAAATGACACTCTCCGCAATTGAATCTCCCTTATTTAATGTAATAGATTATTCCTCATGGAGAGAAAATATGAAACAATATTTGAAGTCAAAAGGATCTGAAGTTTGGGATTCAGTAGTAAGAAATTCTTGGGAGTTAACTACATCAAAGAATCTATCCAAAATTATAGTCCAAAGAAAAGCAAGGAAGAACAATGAAGTGGCATTGAAGATTCTTCTCAATGGAATATCAGATACAGTCAAGGCAAGTGTAGGACTATGCACATTTGCCAAGGACTTATGGCTGAAGCTAGAAGAGATGTATCAAATCAAAAGACAAGACAAATAAGACATTCCTATCAAGGATGAAGAGGAAGACTCAGTCATCAATAAAGGTAAAGACTCTCCACAATATTTCAATTACAATAATGTTGATATTGAATCCTCCCCTGTAAGTAGAGAAGAAGACTCAGATATAATAAAATAATGTTATGTTAGCATTTATCTCATGGAAGAAGTAGAAGAAGAACTATAAAAGGCCAAACAAAAGGTTGATTGGAGTCTCTGTCAATACTGCTATGACCATAATGATTCAGACTATAGCTATCTTCATGACTACACTAAAGAATTTCTTGAAAAGAGTTAAAAGAATATCTTGGAAATAAAGGAAATACTCAAGGACAATGAAAAGATAATATATGAGAAGGATAATTAGTTAGAAGAAAATGAAGAGGATATCAAGAAGTTGAAGAAAAAAATTAGTCAAGTAAAATAAAAGAAGAAGGAAGATGATGAGCTTAGCAATCAAAGGCATATCTTGGAATAAAATAAGATCTCAAAGACAATGAAGACATCATATCTGAGAAAAAGATTCAGTTAGAAAACAAAGAAGAAGAGATCAAAATATTGAAAACAAAAGTTATTGATCTAACAAAAGAAAAGGTAGAGGACATTGAGATACTGAAAAATGAAGTCAGTTAAGAAAAGGAAGAGGAGATCAGGAGACTGAAAATTGAAATCAGTCAAGCAAAGGAAGAGGAGATCGAGAGATTGAAAAATGAAATCAGTCAAGCAAAAGAAGAAAATAATGAATATGATGAACCAAGAAAAATCCTTCCAGATCTAAAAGAATTAAGGGAAATCTATGTCAATATTAAAATCCAACTTGAAGAAGCCAAAAGAAGGGAGGAGGTAGTGAGGAACCAGCTGAACAAAAAGAAAGAATCATGTCATAAGATGGAGGAAGAAGTTGTGAATATTAGAAAGAAAGTTGAGAAGTCAAACACCCAAATCAAGTTCTTGAACAACTCCATGACCCTGGATGAGATCTTGGATAGTCATAGATCACCAAATGACAAATCTGGTCTTGGATGCAACAAGGAAGAAATCAATACTCCTAAGAAACTTGATGCAGGTCCTTCATTTGTAAAAGCTGAAAACAGGTCTGACATAGGTCCTTCATTTGTAAGGGATGAAGACAGGTCTGACACAGGTCCTTCATTTGTAAAGGATGAAGACAGGTCTGACACAGGTCCTTCATTTGTAAAGGATGAAGACAGGTCTGACATATCTCCTTCATTTGTAAAATGTAAAGCATGTATGACTCAAGTTCTTCATGTTCAAGAAATAAAAAAAACACTACAAAATTTAGAAGATCAGATCAAGGAAGACATCTAGAAGCTACTCATATACTTCAAAGAAATTTTAGGAGAGAGACACCTTATTGGATGAATCAAAGAAGGTATGAGAGTGTTTTTAACGGTTATTGTTTTTCTTGTAATGAATATGGTCATAAATCCTTAGATTGTAGGCATCATGGAAGAGAACAAGTTGGTAGGTTCAACAACAGTATAAGATTTTGGAATTGCAATCATGTGGGACATATTGTTTCACATTTTTACAGTATGAGATGCTATAGTTGTGGTGGATATGGCCACAAAGACTATAACTGTTGGAACTCAAGAAATTAATCAATGAGAAATGCTTCATAGAGTACGACAAAAGGAGTAATTGGAACATGGAAGTAAAATGAAGTTGCAGTAATAGAATATCAGAGAACAAAGTTAAAAAAACCAGGACACTCACATATGTGGATAGCAAAGACTGAACAAGTGAACAAGAGTGAAGTTAATTACTGCAAAAAGAATTGTAGTCATGTGACAAGCATAGTATAAAATTTCTCAGAAAACTTTAGAGTAATGTAAAGTAAAGAAGCATCTTGGATAAAGATGGATACATCAGGGTAGAAATCGATGAGAATCAATGGGCATATCCAAGAGTTCTTTGAATAATGTGAGGTACAATTGTGCAGTGTTCTAGTAGGATAACGACATCAACACAAGTAGCATTCCGATGTACATGACATCCTACAGAGACAACAAGAGGAGAGACCCTGTCAGGAAAAAGCTACCCTTTTAGAAACAAAGGGGGAGAATAGTCAGTAAAACTCAGGGGAAGTATTTTGGTTAGTAAATAAGAAAGTGATTAGATTAATTTTTTGAAAAGACTCCATCACTACAAAAATTGGTATGAAGAAGAATACTCATTTGAAACACAAAAATCCCAATCAACTGAGATAAGAAGTTAGTAAATTAACAGGGGAAGAAACCTTGTTAGGAAGAGCTACCTTTTTCAGAAACAAAGGGGGAGAATAGGCAAAAGCAGATAGAGAGCATATTGACAGGGGGAGTCATTCATTCATGAAAAGAAAAGGTTGATGGTAGAAAATGTTACCGAAGTTCAGATTCTGGGCAGTAACATATAGAGCTTTACTACAGGAGGAAAAACCCTTTGCCATTGATGTCAAAGGGGGAGAGAAACTTCATAAAAGAAAAACTTCATAAGAGGAAAGCATCATCACAGGGGGAGTTTTGTAAATGAAGTTAGTGTGTTGCCCTCAATGACAAAGGGGGAGATTGTTGGACATATTGTCATTGATGTCAACAGTCGTTGTGATGATTTGTTGTTCTAATGAATTATCATTTTGATTTACTAGAGATGATATTTTCATTGATGTCAAAAGTATATCAGTTAGAAGAAGAAGAGAACAATATGAAGATCAAATCTCAGAAGGGAAAATGCAACATATAATAGATTGAATATCAAATCTTGAAAGGAAGAGTGCACTGCATAGTATATCAGTTAGCAGAATGAGCAAACAATATGAAGAAATTTGTGATTATTGTTGATCACAATAGGATCAACAATGTTCCTATGATCAAAGATCAGAAGAATTAGCGACTAACAATCAGTGCATAAAATAATGGAAAAACAATTATTAAAGCTCAGGAGAGTTAGAGAATGAAGAGCACATTCTAGAAATATCATTCGATTGATGGAAAGACCGAGAAGTCGACCAATGCATAGGAAAAGGTGAGAAGCCTCAGTAACCATCCAATCAAGAGATCGACCATGTTGATCATCTCATATTATGGATGTCGATCATATGAGTGAACGTGGGCTTGAGGATCATTGGAGGATCGTGATTGTCATATCTACAAGCTAGATCAACAACATGGATGAATTGCGGGGAGAGAAAGAAGAATTAAACAACCTGTTAGTTCTAATCCCAAAATTGGTCTAGATCATCAGATCTTATAGAATTGGATATCGACGACTGTGGTTGATCCAACAAGTGATCAGTTTAAGTCAGATTAAGCTGTGATCGTCGGATGCATAATTGCCAGATAAATGACATGGATGAATTACAGAGATCAAAAGGAGAATTAAGTGTCACGCTAGTTCTAATCCTTCAATTAGTCAGGACCATCCGATATTATAGCTTTGAAGACCGACGATTGTGGTTGAATCAACAACAATGCACAACTTCCAATTGTGAATTTTGGGTGACGACTTAAATGACTCACAAGTTGTGGTTCCGCAATCATCCTTGATCGTGGATCTGCTTCAAGAATATTCACAACTGTTGGGTCACTTTTGAGTGGAAGGACATGATAAGTAGGGAAAAACAATTGAGAATTCATATCAAACTTGAATTCCCATCACTCGTCAGATCATTTTGAGTGGAAGGATAGGATAAGCGAGGTAAGATCTGAGATCTCATTTGTGCGAATTTTCGTCAGCTGTTGGATCATTATAAGTGGAAGGATAGGATAAGACATGAGAGCATCACCGTAGATATATTGATCCATAAATATAAGAACATGATCGATGAACAAAGTTTCAAATGAGTCTAAAGTTGCGAGGAGGTTATGCTCCAGAGAAATCTCACTTCAAGAATTCAGTTTGAGATTTGAAATACCCGAAGCCTGGAAATATGAAATGAATAAGGACCATAAGATTTGGAGGACATATAATGGCCATTGGATCAGGTTTGTTGGTCAGTAGAACCATATTATCAAGGACATGCATCAGACCACGTCTACAAGGACATGTGGCATACCACATCAGCAAGGATGCATGGGAGATCTATGTCAGTAGGCCACATTAGAAAGGACCTGTGATAGACCACATCAGAAAGGATGTGTGGCAAACCATGTCAGCAAGAAAATGTGGTAGACCACGTTAGCACATACAAATGGCATAATCAGATGATGAAAAGCGTCAAGAGGAAATTGGCTCATGCCATGTCAACAAGTGACGTAAGAAAGTTACATCACTTCGAGAGAATCGCTTCGAGAGTTTCACCACCAAGAAATGTCAAAAGTCTCGAAGCCCTGAAGGATGATGGTCCAAGTTCACTCTCAGTCGTCAATCCGAGATACCCTTAGATACTATCCTAACCATTATATCAAGGATATGAACATGTGACACATGAGGAGGTCCACGTCAGCAAAACTACGTCAACAAGGACACATGGCATAATCAGACAATGACAAGTGTCAAGTTGATTCGACATTTCAGGTACGTTAGAATCATGAATCTAAGTGACATGCAGAAGGTACTCATCTCTTGACATGCCATCAACTGATGTAAGAAATTTATGTCACTATGTGAGTTTTTCTTTTGGAGTTTTACCACCAACACTTTCCCAAAGTCTCGATGTTCTGAAGTGGACACGAGACGTCTGATCTGAATATCACTTTGGGAGAATTCTCATTCATTGATCTACTATAGTGGAAGGATAGTGTAAGAGGAAGCATTAACCAACAACAAGTGATCTCAACCATTTATGACTTACTCAGCAGGTGACCACTTCGGAGGAAAGAAGGGGTTGAGATTTGAAATCTCTGAAGTCCAGAGACCCGAAGGAGATATTGACCGTTAATCCAAGAGGGCCATGCATCAATGGTTTGTCATCTCCAGAAGATTGAAATATGAGGGAAAGAAGGTGTTGAGACTTGAAATCTCTGAAGTTCGAAGACCTGAACGTGATCTCGACCGTCGATCTGTTGTTCGGTTACATACTCAATCGTTGATCAAAACACATTGGAAGGATAGCGTAAGTATAATACACCAAGTCCCGAAGTAAATGGTGGTCATCCATATCATTGCTTGATTAAGTCCCGTCTCTTGGATTAAGCAATGAAGTATAGGTCCAAGAATCAAATCTGATCATTGATCTAGTTCTGCAAATTAAACGTGAACCATTTGATCCTTTCGGGAAATATAATTCAAAAGTTTTGAAAGGTTTCAAACTCAAAATTTCCAAAGGGAAAAGTGTCAAAGTTACGAGAGGCTTCCATCTTCGTCAGAAGATTGAATCATGACCATTGATCCATAAGAAATCAAGCGCTCATCTCACCTAACTTCTGAATAATGCTATTGGCCATATGGTAAAGAGATTTAAAAAGGCAGAATGGAATACGTCACTTAAATTGATAACCCTATGGTTCTATGCCAATGGTCATATGAACATGGTTTGAAGGAAGCGTCGATTTCTTTAAACATAGAGATGAAGAAAATTGATCCATGCCTATGATCGATTTATGATAGTGAAGGGGATGCCAGGTTTAAGGTTGAAGATCTGAAACGATGATCTCAGGTGGTCCCAAAAATTGTTGTAAATGAACAAGTTAGTTATAACTTGTTGCACAAGTTTTCCCAATAACTAAAACAATTTTTGAGCATAAACAAGTATAAATACAACCATGATTGGTTCACTTGGATATGTGCTTGGGAAGAAGATGTGCTTGTGGAAAATATAGGCTCACTGAGAAAGAGCGGTCTATGAAGAAAATGAAGGGGATACGGACCTGAGGTCTGTACGAATATCAAAGAGAAGAAGATTTGAAGAAGGCACGAATATTAGAAGAAATACAAAGTGAATAAGGAGTGAATTTCAGAGAGAAGATGAAGTGTAGTGATGAGTGTTGACTATATAACTCTGATCATGAAACATAATTGTTTCATTAATGAATCACTGCTCTAGAGTTGGTTAAACTCTAGTTTGATAGATTGTTCTCTATCAACAATCTGGGTCTTGCTTGAGAGTTGGTGCTCTTTGTTAGCACAAAAATTTTCAGCTAGAACAGGCCTAACTATCCGAGCTTTGGGTATTTTCTAAAGTGTTAACTCCCTCAGTGGTAAAGTGCACAACCTACTATACTACCAAGACACCTAAATACAATGGGTTCGACATTATAAAAGACCACCAACTGCTCTGCACACATTCAAGATTGAATGCGCTGCATTTTGACATTTATACCTAAGCCTACACACAGGCACAACATAAGTGGCGCTACCTAATATTTCTGGCAGAAAATGAATTGTGCAAAGTTATTTTACCAGTTTTTAGTGACTAACTTGAAACTTGGATTATGCACAATTGAAAAGGTATTTTTGAAAACTAGAGGAGGTGTTTTTTCATAACATGCCAAATAAAAAAAAACTCTCTCAGTTTTTCAAAATGTGTTATGGTGTGAGAGATATTAGACATAGAAGTGGCGCTACCTAATTGTTTTACAGTGACACTACCTAATTTCCTGTAGCGGTCACGATTTTGATATTTTCCTTATTGGGAGGTTGCCACATGTCAAAGAGAGTTTGAATGACTTCTCAAGGATCCATTAGATGTCAAGGGACACCTGCACCTAATATTTAGCTCCAGCAAAGGCCTCATGCAATGAGGTGGAGACATTCTATTAATGACTTCGAACAAATTCCTGAAAATTAGCAGTTTGTTGAATTTTTGTCTCTTTGATTGTTTCCACCTATCTCCAAGGCTTAGAATCCAATGGAGGAGATGGGATTCGACCTCCTTAATTAATTTGGATTCTATTTTCTATTTAAAGAAGGAAATATCTCTTTGAGTAGGAGGGATGGATGAGCCAAGAGAAGCTAGAGAGAGATGTAGTAGGCATTTTTCTTGTGTGTGTTCATTTGTAAGCTTGTGGGAATTTTAGGATTGTAAGAATTAATGCTATTGGAGACTCATGAGAGCTGTGATTTCAGATTGGAAATCTTTTTTTTATATTTCTTCTTATTTGAATATATTGCAGATTTAAGGATCAAAGGCTGTCAATGATTTATGGATCCCTAAGCAACAGAGGATCTGTTGTATTTTTCCCAAAAATCATTGTTTATATTCAAGTATTTTTTAATTCATTAAATTGAGAGTATCTTTGTTTAGTGAACATTCTATCTTATGTTTTCCTTCTTCATTCTTCCACCTATTAGCATATAATCTTGTTTTCTGTTGAGGAGCTTTTGTGCCTTCGATGAGTAGGATGTTTGTGAATCCATTGCCCATTGGTGTAGCCTACTGATCTACAGTTCACAGCCCTCTCTCTTTCTTTATCCATATTTCTGATCCACCTATTCAAAACCAAAATTATCTTTTACATTTTGATGGATGATGAGCTTACACTTTAGCAGTTAAAGTGTGGCTTTTAGTGCTAACACTCTCCGTGGAGTTGGTGTTCCTTACTTCAGTTGTTGCTGGGAAAATCCTTATTATTATATTCACATATATTCATATAAATTATATATAAACATCTGGTATCTTCTATGTCTATTATGATTATGATTTCATTGTTCTTAATCTGTTCAAATATGTTTTAACTGCTAAATTGTAAGAACAAGAAAAGTTAGAAAATTCCACACACTAATTCACCCCACCCTCTTAGTGTGGGTGGTGTGTTCAACACCGAAGGATGAATTACTGAAGAACATGGTCTCAGAACTGTACATATGGCGGATAAAAGGAAAAGGGTGAAAGAATAGACAATGCTTAAATTAATAATCTCATGGTTCTGTGCCTGTGGTCACATGTAAATGGGTTGAAGGAAGCACCTCTGTAGAACTCAGTTTCTGCAATATTTGTAGAGATATGGAATCGAGTTAAAAAGAAAGAAATCCATACCTATGATCGATTTATGAAAAGCAAGTCAGACGGTTGTTAAAATGATGTGTGGTTATGAAAAGTCATGTTAATGATTGTGTTACTTAAAACAAGGGTTATGTAATATTAAATGAATAGACATGTTGTTTATGAAGAGTTGTGTTGAAAAGTTTAAAGGATTATAAATGTGTTGAGATGTGAATTAGAAACTGTGTCTGTCAATGTCTTAATTAAGATCAAGAAGAGAAGGAAAAAAAGAAACAATTATGCAAATCAATGTTTAATATAGAAGACCATTATTGGACTGCATATCCTATTTCTATATTGATGAAATTAAGGGTGGTTGGGTGGTGCAAGGGTAGGTTGGAGCCTGCAGGGGAGTATGTTCTTCCTTGTCAGTTGTAGCTGACTAAATAGGGGGCTATAACCTCCTACTAGTTGGAGATGGTGAAAAAGTGTGTGGGTGCATCCTGATCAGTGGGTGTTGGTCTAAAGAGGAAGAACATCGTTCTTCTATGTAACTTTTAAAACATAATTTCACAGTTAATAGAAAATTATTTGTGGTTTTTCCCAATTGGGTTCCACAATAAATATTGTGTTAAAATATTGATTTCAATAACAAAAGAAAAATTGATAAAATTATTTTGTCACTGATTCACCCCCCCTCTAAGTGACAGGATCTGTTCCTTCATGAAACACTTTGTTGCATTACTGAGAGGGGGGGTGAATCAGTAATAGAGAAATTTAATCCTTTTTAACCATATAATCCAAGCGTTATATCAATGAAGCATTATCATCCAATAACTATAGAGTAAATAAGCAATGAACAAATGAACAAACATACACATACATAGTACACCAGTGTTTTACGTGGAAATTCAAATCGGGAGAAAACCACATAATGATTTTTCTTATATGTCTTGAAGAATTACATTCATTGGAAGAATCAACTTCCTTTGTTTTCCCGCTGCAACTAGAAGGAGGCTCCAACCCCCTAGTTTCTCAGGCTACAACCTGAGGGAAGCTCCAACTCCCCAATTCTATGGCTACAACTAGAAGGAGGCTACAACCCCCTATGTTCTCCAGCTACAACTGAAAGGTGGCTACAACCACCTTTCCTTGCCCCATCCTGCCACCCTGAAGTAGAAGTAGAATGATGAAACCAATGTCAACTTGTCACTGTGAGATATATCGCTGTAAACCTGTACCAATAAATTTGAACCATACATCAACCTATACCTCAACCTGTAATCAACCTGTACCATAAACAAGTGCATCAACCATGCACCAACCTGTACCAAATAAATTGTAATCAACCTATACCATAAACAAGTGCATCCAACCATTTACCAAGTATGTAC
>JZKD02S2185673.1:305198-315798 GCA_000966675.3 Picea glauca
CTTCAACAGAAAAACCTCTCCAGTTAGTACATATGGATTTATGTGGACCATCAAGGAAAGAAGGTACAGGAAAAGAAAATTATTTTATGTTGATTATTGATGATTATTCTAGACTTACACGGGTTTCCTTTTTGAGATGTCCATGATAGGAGAATTGTCATATTTTCTTGGCTTACAAGTTAAATAGAGGTCTGCAGGAATTTTTATCTCTCAAGAAAAATATTTGAAAGAGATGTTGAAGAAATTTCAGATGGAAGATTCTTCTCCTGTTAGTACACCTATGGTGGTTGGTTGCAAGCTCAGTAAAGATGACATTTCACCTGATGTTGATCAAAATACAGACCGATCAATGATAGGCAGTCTTCTGTACATCACAGCATCCCGTCCTAATATAATGCAAGCGGTTGAAATGGAAGGTCATTATCAGTCATCTCCTAAACAAAGTCACTTGGTAGCTGTCAGAAGGATATTCAAATACTTGAAGGGAACAATGACTTATGGTTTGTGGTATCCCAAAAATCATAATTTTTAGTTAACTTTTTATTCAGATGCAGATTGGGCAAATTGTGTGGATCAGAGAAAGAGCACCAGTGGAGGTGCCTTCTTCCCGGGTGACTCGTTGGTAGCATGGATTAGTAAGAAGTAGGGATCTATTTCCGTATCAACTACAGAAGCAGAGTACATTGCTGCTGCTACTTACTGCACTTAGATTTTGTGGATGATTCAAACTCTTGCAGATTTGAAGGTAAACTATACTATTCTGATTACAATTCACTGTGATAACACCAGTGCCATTAGTGTCTCGAAAAATCCTGTCCTTAAATCCAAGACTAAGCATATCCCAATAAAATACCATTTTCTCATAGAACAAGTTACAAACATAGTCGTTCAGCTGAATTCTATTCCTTCCATAGAATAGATAGCTGATATATTTACTAAACCGTTAGCAACGACCCCTTTTGGATATCTTCGTCAAAAGTTGGGGGTTATAACTTCTTTCGTCTAATCTATTCACCTAGTCAGGGGGTAGTACTTATTGAATATCTGTTGTATTTCTAAGCTGCTCATAGTTGATAGAGGGAGTATGTATCGTAACAACTCAGGGGGAGTGTGTTTCTTCTTTGACATTGATGTCAAAGGGGGAGAAAGTGTGGTAATTTCAAGGATGCTACAGTGGTAGTAATTTCAAGGATTCTACAATGGTATAGTTGCATGTTTTTCAAGGGGTTGCCATCAATGCCAAAGGGGGAGATTGTTGGCATGTTTTCAAACAGAGGCAGAGTATGCATATTTTTCATTGATGGTGATGTCATTGATGGCGAATATTAGCACGATCAGTAGCGCAACGATAATGGAAAGATCAACAGTGATTGTTGGATCCCATTCAGAATTCCTGATGATCGTCAGATCTGAATTCAGATAGGAGGAGCCCACAGTAGAAGAAAATAGATCTCAAGCATCAGATCTGAGCCCAAAGACCGACCGTCGTTGGATCCATAAGAAGGAGCATGGTCTTCACGTGCAATATTAAGAGGGCCTACAAAATCCTGAAAGCAGGAGGACCGTCCATCTTCAAGAAGGACACGTGGCAAGGGACTAGAATTTCGCTGACCTGCACATTGGATGAGTCAACGGAACATGGTGTGGGAACTTGCGATATGCGAAATTCTGAGAATTGATCTAGACCTTTGGATCGAGGTATGTTGTGGAACGTTGGATGCAGAGGGCACATGGCAAGCGATTGGCATTTTGATGACTAGAAAGTCAAATAAAGGAGGTGCTCTATCCTATGAAATTGTGAAATGCAAAACCACGACTTAATCTGAGTCATTGATCAAAGGGAGATTGTGGACCATTGATCAGGCATGACGAAGGCCCATGAGGTTGAAAAATCACGACAAGATCTTGACCGTTGATCCAAGAGGGACATGTAGTGAGGGATTAACTTTTCGTTGACTGGAAATTCAAAGGAAGGAAATGCTCTAACCTTGCAACTCGCGATATGAGAAATCGCGATAAGGTCTGGCCTATGGTCATAGACAAGGTCACATCGTCCAAGGCTTAAGGGAAGGAGCTAATTGCTAAGCTCCATTTTAGGGATTGCAACTTGGAGTGTCGAGACCCTTCATCATAGGAATTGTGATATGTGAGATCACGAAAAGATCTAGACCATCGAATAATGAATATTTTGGACTGTTGATCTGACTCCATTTCGGAGTTTCGGATACCGGGAGTTGGAGGAGTCAAGGAAGCAACTCACGGCAGGAACTCGCGATATGAAAGATCACGAAAAGATCTGGACCATTGAATCATCGAGATTGTGGACCATTGATTTGACTACATTTTGGAGTTTTAGATACCGGGAGTCGAAGGTGTCAAGGACACTCATGACAAGAATGTTGAAACGCGAAATCGTGAAGCACCTTTTGGCACAGCCTGTGGTCACTTTCCAGTGGTCATGTGAGAGGGAGTAGCTAGCAGAGCTAAGCCCCTTTTCAGAGATCGCAACATGAAGAGTCAATAATATTCACCTCTGGATTGCCGAAATCCGAAATGCGAAAGGCATTCTGGTTAGGCCCATGGTCACAGCCAGTGAGCATATGGAGTAGGTGCGAGATCCATAATTGGTAATCCAACGGTGCAGGTTAATCGGGAATATGATCGAAGGGTCATCGTTTATTTTCATGATTAATAAGTTCAATTACAATTCAGTTAGAAAATCAAATCATGGTTCTTGATCGGTTGGTGATAGAGTTGCTGAGAAGTTTTTGTCTTTTCCCAAGGAGATTCGAGGTGTAACTGATGAGGCTAATGAGTAAAAAAGGTGAGATGCAACGACTGTGTAAGGTTGGTTGTTTTAACCAAAACAATGAGATGAACTGTAAGAAGGGTAAAATGAAAGAATGCAGAGCATGAGATAAAACTCAGAGATGATTAAAAGTCATCGACCATACATAAGCAAGAGCAGAATAGCAGAATAACATGTAGCAGAGAGGAATTGTAGAACAATTTTTGAACCAGAGAAGAATTGCATAACAGTGAAGAAGGGGTAAGACTTGAAATACCTGTATTGTTTGTTTGTCAATCAATTATGCATAATCATGGAAGAAGGGTGGTGCTAGGGAGGACTTTGGTCCTTTGATATTCAAGTTGGTTCTTGAATATTGGAAGTTGTATCTTCCATCTAGTTGTGCCTAGTAAAACAGGGTGGTAGGGTGGTGCTCGGGAAAACACAGAGTTTTATGTATACAAGTTGGTGCTTGTATAAATCCAGTTGGTGTTGGAATATTTAGGGAGTTGGTGCTTCCTTCTAGTGGGTGGTAGAGAAACTAGAGAGTTGGTGCTATCAACAAGTTGGAGCTTTTAAAATAGAGGTAGTAGCCTCACTTTGACTTGGTGCTCAAACATAGATGATGTACAGAACTTAAAAGACTGCCTATCATTTCGAAGAAGAAGAGGTTTTCCCCCTTCCTTTATGGGTTTCCTCGTGAAAATTTGTCTGTGTGTATATCTTATGTGTGATTGATGCTCATTATTTATGTTGTTCATATGATGTATAATATTGATGGTCACTTGATGAAAGATTAAAAATGGTTTAATAGACTTAATATTGTTTAAGCACAGTAACAACTGATTCACCCCCCCTCTCAGTTTTCTTAGTAATTTCAACAAACTTGACCTCCCACATACATACATAAGTGTTGAGCCGCCAATTTGAAGTCAATAATGTAGGGTTTCATGTTCATTCTCATAACTTTGTGACAAAACAAGGAAGTTGGGAAGAGAATTTTCTCTGATAAGGGAAGAACCAGGGGACCCAGAGTTATTGTATTCTCTTTGAGTGCATGACATGCAATTTCCATGAGGTTTTTGGATAGGGCAAGGGCCTTTTTTCTATCACCATCCTCCTCTTGAAAAACAAAATTGTAGCTTCTTTCATCTAATACTTTATGAGTTCTAACCACATGTGAGAGATCATGTTTTTCTCTTCTTCAGTATTTTGTCTTGTTAAACAAAAGAATAGTTTCATGCCCCATGCGAAACAAGAAGTTGTGTAAGAACATTGATCTGTTGGTTCCATGGTCCCAGTTCAATGTAAGGCATTCAAAGCTAAGAACTAATGCATATGAAATCCCATGGACTTTCAACATGTATTTGGCTAGATCCAATGCTATTATCTATGCACTAGAGTCCATTCCCTCTAAAAACAACAATTAAAGAAGAATACCATAAATGGATTAGAAATGAATGCACATTATTGATTTCATATTAATTATATAAATACTATCAAAGATAGTTTTACCGTTTCTGAACAGGAGTAATTGTAAACAAATTGTTTCACTAACTAATTTGTTAACAGAAGCAATTACAACTCCTAACACTCCCTCTTAATCTCGAGGATTACATTATTAATAATGCCTAAACTTTGACGCTGAAATTGAAAAACATCTCTTCCCAAAGGTTTAGTGAAGATATTAGCTAGTTGAGCTTTAGAACCACAAAATTTGAGGAAAATGTCACCATTTTTGACAAGTTCATGAATGAAGTGAAATTGAGTATCAATGTGTTTGCTTTTTTGATGAAACACATTATTCTTTGACAAGTAAATGGAAGATTTATTGTCACAAAAAATCGAAATAGGTTCTTTTGTCGTATATCCAAAATCCATCAAAATCCTTTTAATCCAAGCTGCATGGCATGTTGTTTTTGTTTCTGCTACATATTTCGCTTCTGTAGAAGAGATAGAAACTATGGGTTTCTTCTTAGATTCCCATGAATTCAAATTCTTTACAAAAAGAAAAGCATAGCTCGAAGTGTTTTTTTTCGTCATCAATACTTCCTGCATAATCGATGTCGGTATAACCTGTAAGCATACTGTCTGCTGAAGTTGTGTAACACAAACTATAAGTGGTTTTACCTGCAATATATCTTAAGATCCTCTTACCAACTTTCCAATGACAATCCTTAGATATTCCATAAACTTAGAAATGTAACTTGTTGCATATGTTATGTCAGGTCTTGTAGTAGTAAGATGCATAAGACTACCAACAAGTTGTTTATACAATGTGGAACTTATTACTGATCCCAAATCTTCATTTCTTAATTTAGTGCCAAGAGCAATAGGAGTGTCAGCAGTCTTACACTTTTCCATCTTAAACTTTTTCAAAACTTCATAAACATATTTTTGTTGACTAATAAATATACCATGATCAGATTGTTCTACTTCAATGCCTAAGAAATACTTCAGTAATCCAAGATTTGTCATTTCAAACTCATTTTTCATGGCTGATCTAAATGCATCTAACATCATGTTTCCTATGTAGATCATGTCGTCAACATAAATACATAGGATGAGAATATTACCTTGTTGATTTACCTTGATATACAAAGTAGGCTCATTTGTTCTCCTACTGAAACCATCTTTGAGTAAATAATGATCAATTCTACTATACCAAGCTCACGGAGCTTGCTTCAAACCGTACAAGGATTTCTTTAATTTGTACACTCGATGCTCTTGTGTTTTAACTTCAAATCCAAGTGGTTGATGAACATACACTTCTTCATTTAACACTCGATTCAAGAAGGCAGACTTGACATCCATTTGATAAATAGGCCACTTATGTTGTGTTGCTATGGACAAAACAAATCAAACAATATCTAATCTTGCTACAGGTGTGAAAGTTTCACCATAATCAATGGCAGGTTATTGTGAAAAACCTTTGGCAACTAACCTTGCTTTGTGTTTCTCAATCTCACCTTTTCCATTCAATTTAGTTTTATAAACCCACTTGACACTTATGACATTTTTATCTGCATGTAGATCAACTAAATCCCATGTATTGTTTCTTTCAATAGCTTCTATTTCATTATTCATTGCATCTACCCATTCTTTTTTCTTTGCAGCTTCATCAAAACAAGTAGGTTGAGATGAGAAAAATTCAAATTGTACTATTTTGTCATCTTTTTCAAATATATCACGCAAACTTCTCATTCTTTGATGATTATGGTCAGAATCAGAATCACTATGAGATGAAGAATCGTTATGAAATGAAGATTTACTTTCATTTTGAACTTGCAATCTTGGAAGATGTGTTATCGATTCTTGATGTTAATCTAACTTTGTAAGTGCTTGATGTTCATCTAACGCAAGAGAAGGATTGTGAGAAGTATTTTTTTCCATTTCTTCCTATGATTTATCTTCCATAAATTTAACATCTCTACTTACTAGAAATTTCTTAGTAACAAGATTATATAATTTGTATGCTTTCGGTTGTTCACTATAGCCAATAAAAATGCAATTCTTAGTTCTATCATCAAGATTCTTTCTTATCTTTTCAGGAACATGAGAAAAAGAAACACAACCAAAATTTTTGAGATGAGGAACATTTACCTTAGATACACTCCATTTTTCTTCAGGTACTTTACCTTGAACACTAGAAGTTGGTGATCTGATAAGTATGTAAACGGAACATGCAACTGCTTCAACCCAGTAATCTATGGACAATTTTTTTGTTGTAAGTAAACTACTGGCCATGTTCATGATGGTGCGATTCTTTCTTTCTACCACTCCATTTTGTTGTGGAGTATATCTGGTAGGCGTTTTCTTTTTAATACTATGATGTTTACAAAAATAAACAAACTCTCTTGAGTGATATTCACCTCCTCCATCAGATCTCAAAACTTTGAGAAATCTACCACTTTGTTTCTCTTCTTTAGCCTTGAATTATCTGAATCGAGTGAAAGTCTCATATTTGTGTTTGAGAAAATAAACCCAAACTTTCTTGCTAAAATCATCAATAAATGTCAGAAAATAAAAACTTCCACCAATCGACTAATTTTGCATAGGTCCAAATAAGTCTGTGTGAACTAACTCTAAACACTCTTTGGCTTTATAAGAGGATGATGCAAAACTATCTCACTCATGTTTTCCTACCATGCAACTTTCACCAGAAGGAAACTAATTAATCGAAGGAGGCCATCATTTCACCATAGACTGTATTTGGAACAAACTCATACTTTTGAATGGTAAATGACCATAACGAAAATTCCATACCTCAGTTTCAGTCACATTAGAAATATTACATGCATACATCTTCCCACTTCTCATTTCTAATGGAAAAAATCTATTCTTTCTCATAGGGACTTTTGCAACAAATCTTTTAGTTTGATTAAGAATTGTGCAAGTGTTGTTGTGGAAAGTAACATCATAACCATGCATTATTAATTTCCCTACACTCAATAAATTGTGTTTGATATTTGGTACATAGTAAACATTAGGAATATTTTTCACTTCACCCTGCTTTGTTAAAACTAGCACAACATCTTTTCCTGAAGATTTGACCAAATGATCATCACCCAAACTAATTGTAGTAATAAGAGATGTATAAAGATTAGAAAGTAAATCATTGTGACCAGTCATATGATTGCTACATCCACTATCTATCAACCAAACATTCTTGTCGAGAATTTGCTGAGATACTTGACATGAAAGAAACAAATTATCAGATGTTTCACTTTCTGTGACATTAGCTCTATTTTTATACTGCAACTTACGACATTCAGATATATGGTGGCCCAAATTTTTACAATAACGACATTGAATTTCTGATTTATTTGTCCATCTCTGACCATGATCTTATGAAGACGATCTTGACTACTCTTTTGTTTGTTCAGGTTTATCTCTTGTTTGAGAACATCCTCTACCACGTCCATGAAAACCTATGCCTTTGCCTCTGTCCATGGACACCTTAGTATGAAATGCATGTTCTAAAGTAACAAGATCCAAGGTCATCCTTTCTTCATGAGATAACATTGAACTACTCAATTCTTCTATAGAAACTCTAGTTAGATCTTTCTACTCCAAAAGAGCACTAACTACCATTTCAAATTTCTTAGGTAAACTTCTAAGAATTTTTTCAACAACTCTTTGGTCTGTGATTTATTTTTCACCATTAATCCTAAGTCGATTCATAATACCCATAACTTTAGTCATAAACTGATCAACACTTTATGATTCACTCATCTTGAGGGTTTCAGATTGAGTTCTAAGGGTTTGAAGTCTCACATTTTTCACTTTATCATTACCCTTATAAGCTAACTTAAGAATATCCCATGCTTCTTTAATAGTATTGGCACCAATAATTTTAGGAAATATGGAATCATCTAATGAAACTAAAATCTATGATTTGACTTTTCCTTCTTTTTTCTTAAGTTCTTCTAATGTTTTTCTTTGAACAACAGTCATAACTACAACAACATTTGCATCAGGTTCTATGAACCTTATTTCAACACAATCCCAACATCCTTGACCTTGTAAAATGGATTTCACCTTATCTCTCCAAAAATCATAATTAGGACCAACTAAAGTTGATGCTTGAATTGAACAAGAACTAGACATTTTTGTAATTCCAAAATATCAACTGCAATATTTTTTTTCTATATAACTCCAAGTGAATTTTCAGATTTCAATCAAACTTTAAATAAACTCCAAATTTTATAAATACTCTTGAGAAAAATCCAGAGTAAATGAAAATGTAAATGGGTTTATTGTAAATAAAAGGGAATTCCAAGCCTGTAATTCTCAACCAATGCCCTCTTCCAATACGACAATGGCTCTTCTCCAAATGGGTGGCAACTCTATGGCACTTCTTCAAACTGGTGGGCAAATCTTCTCGAAATCGGTGGTATATCTGTGGAACTTATTCAAACTGGTGGTCGGCTTCTTCAAAATGGTTGGCGACTAACAAGCAATACAATGTTCTCGCTATTCTTCACTGTGGAAGAGAGATGTAGTCAGCCACAATCTCTCCTCCCAACCTATCGCTCTGATACCATGAAAACAACAAATAAAGAAGAATACCATAAATGGTTGAGAAATGAACACACATTATTGATTTCATATTAATTATATAAATACTATCAAAGACATTTTAATCACTTCTGAATGGGAGTAACTGTAAATAAATTGTTTCACTAACTAATTTGTTAACGCAAGCATTTACAACTCCTAACACCCTTGAGGATGAAGCTCATAATGTTTTCTTTCATCTTGTAATGGTTGATGATCATGGCCAAAAGAGATGGAGTTGCATTAAACAAGCTTCAATTCACCACTAGGATACTAATATCCTTTGGCATGATTTTACATTTCTCGAAGAGCTCATCTAGGGCTCTGAATATCATCATCTTTCTTCTACACAAGCTTCTTTCCTAGTGAGACAAGCTTCTTTCCCAGTGAGGCAAGAAATTGTTGGGTTTGCATATTTGAGTGGCTAAGTCTGTATAATCCAAGTTCCCCGGATTCTAAGCAAGATGAATCCATTTATGCATTCAAAAATGTAATTTAAACACTTTAAAATTGCGATTTCATCCATGTTTATGTCGTGGATTCCGGCTAAAATAGCCAAAACCTAAAACTTTTAGACAACACTAGAAGAATCAAAATGATGATGTCAACCATATGGCAAATATTTAACCATAGGGTAAATATTTTTGGAGGGAAATAAATAAAACTACTTTTTTTAATCATATTTGGGTGAGTGCAAGCTATTGATGGGATCTCATAACGCGTTAGTGGCAATGGAAACCTGGAAAAACAACAATCTATTAACTTGGAGGGATTATTCAAGGTACTTTTACAATAAATTTGAATATGGTGTAAGAAGATGAAACGTAGGAAATTGAATTAACTTTTTGAATATACAACTTTTATTCATAGAAATTGTGAATAACTATGTCAAATTTTATTTTTTCTAAGAGTGGCATATTATTTTTCCAACAAAATATAAGGTATATGTTTTTGTTTGTGCAGGTGTTGAGTACCTTAATGATAGAATTTCATTCCAAAAACTTGTATAATTGTAGAGAACCCATTTTTCTTGTGTCGTGTATTTTTTGGAAATTTATAATATTAATTTTATATATTTTTAAAATTATCAAATTCAACATATCCCTGAAATTACAACGTCCTTTGTTCGTGTAGGCTCAGAGGGTCTTAACATGATCAAAACAAAAAAAAAAAAAATTCAAATTATACATATTGGTCTCCTCTAGTGTCGCATATAACTCATTCAAGAAATTGTTAAGGTGCAAAAATTTATAGCATAAATAAGAGAGGTATGTATTCTAGGATTTTGATATATGTCAACACAAAAGTGATTAAAAATAGTAAACATTATTAATTTAAAAAAAAATTGTATATTTGGAATATGCATAGCCAACTCTATCTGTGTCTATAGTTTTGTCAATAACTGAATTGTGTATCCTACATAAAATTAACGTCAAAAATAGAGATATGGAGAGGAATTCATAAAAATGGAGGTTTTTATGTATTTACAGACTAAACCACTAGGTTTTTCATCCTGAACCTAAATATGAGGCAACCAACTCAACAAACATGTATGCTAGAGTTGTCACTCCCACCTGAAAAAAATTGAAATTCAGATAACATGCGTGTGATTTAGGAACACGTGTGTGTTCCTAAAGCATGTGCATGTTTCTAAAACATGTGCATGCTATTAGCAACAAGAATGCACATGCGTTACTGTTAACACAAATCAATTCTCTCTCTCTCTCTCTCTCTCTCTCTCTCTCTCTCTCT
>JZKD02S2185673.1:336108-364313 GCA_000966675.3 Picea glauca
AACCTCCTTTTACCCCACTTAAATGTTCAAGTCCAAGATTATTCAAAATGAAAATGTCTCCTTGGTATATATAGGAGACTAGGAGGTTTAATGGCCTAAAGCCGACATAAATAAATAAAATTACTAATCTAAATTACAACTAATGGCATAAAGCCGACATAAATAAAATAACATTACTAATATAGTATGCCCCAATTAAGTGGTAATGAGCCAATATTAGGGCTTAACATAATCTTATTTACTATGTCTTACTGGGGGTTCGCGGGTTGGTGGTATTTCTTAAGAGTATCTGTTATATCTGCTACCCTCACAATGCACTTTGACTTCTGCCACCTTCATAATGCACACAACGCTTTTTACTATTATTTAATATGTAACTTCTCCAACACTTGGCCAAATATATGAGTTACCGTGGGTTCATGGGTTCATGGGTTGGTGAGGGTTGGTGATGTTTATATCATGTTATATGAGTCTGTCCAACCAATTCTCAAGACTTAGAATATTTTACAACTTGTTTTTACTACTATTTACCTCTCCTCTCCACTTCACCTACACTTACAATTTTTCACACTCATTTCTTACTATGTATTACCGTAGGTGACTTCCTCACCTACCTTTGCATTCATGTAAACCCGCAAACCCTCCATGTTATTTTAATAATATTTTTCTATCCTAAGTGCTATGAGGAACATCTCCAAGTGACACATGGCACTTTATTAACCAATGAGATGTTGGATCATGTTGTCATTGATGCCAATGGTTTGATTATTTGGGAGATTGTTGGATCATGTGTCATTGATGCAAATGGTTTGATTTACTGATATCATTGATTGATGTAAAGTAATTGATTGATTGATGATTGATGAAGAATGTATATGTATTTTGCTTGATGAGAATGATAGATGTCAAAGTGGAAACCAATTGATAAAGATAGATCATTGATATGATGCATAGATGAATATGGATCAATGAGTTGTCATTGATACATGATGATGCATAGTTTGTTTGATTAAAATATGACTCATTATTGTCTTATCATGATTGATAAGGTGCACAAATGGATGAACTCCAAAGTGGTCCCCTTATGGTGAAATCCCTCACGGGAAAACACTTTGTGGTTGAGTCGTGGTTGAGAGGACCCATTATTGTATGTGGAATAATGAGATGAAGATCAAAGAAATTGTTGGTGAAACTATCCTAGATGGATAGTTCTTGTCATGCCATTTCCGGTGGTATGTGGAATGTCACATAAAACCTCACGGTTTGAGATTTATGGCTCTACGAAGTTGAAGGACCCCCATATGAAGGCTTAAAGCTCCTTAGGTCAAAGAAGTCAAAGTGACCTAAAAGAACAAATCATTATTTAAATAATAAACAGAAGTGACAAAATCAAGAAAGATTATTTAAATGATAAAATAAGGTGAGAAAATCAAGAAGGAATATTTAAATGATAAATATTGGAGAACTTTCTATTTATGGAAAGTGGTTAACCCTAAAATAAGGAAAATGGGTTAAGTGACCTAGAAATGGGTTAAGCAACCTAGAGGGTGAAATTATAAATAAGATAGCTATGGTCTCTTGTAAATCATCCTTTTTGTGGATCAAATGGAGAGTTTCTTGTGATAATATATTTTGGAGTATTGATGGAAAGATTCTTATTGGTGTGGATCTCTTGAGCATGATTGAAGATCTATTCTGAGGAAGAGAGAGAGAGGAGGATCTCATGGGTGCATCAAAGTTTTGGCAGTGTCGGAGATATTGACGAAAAAAGTTTCAGAGCTTCAGAAACCCTAGTTTCTGAGGTATACGCGGGCTGTAATGGGCCAGGGCACGTACACACGCGGGTTGTATGAGGACGATGTGCGTATAGTGGATGGAATGATGAAGACTTGTGTTTGAGCTAGTGCCAAGCTCTTGGATGATTAGGCAGGTTCCGGATATTCATTCTATGGGCTCAGATCTATCACTGAGACACTGCTATTGGAGAGCTTGGATATGTTGCGACTGGATGGTGGTCAGATTAGACAGTCAGAGACGAAAGAGAATGATATATTGATTGTAGAGAATATGAGTTGATCTTGAAGGACAAACCCTAACAGCTCATAAGTTATACGTAGGTTGTTGTATACATTGGCCATGTGCATACGCGAGCTGTAGTGAGCCAGGGTGCGTGCACATGCTGGCTGCACTACTGACAGGTCACGTACCTATTGATAGATTTATTTATGTTGAGGATTGTTGACTCATCTCAGTTGGTGCTGAGGGTGTAAGTCGAGTCTTTCATTATAGAGTTGGTGCTCTTATAGAGTTGTACTCTATTCAGTTGTTGCTGATAAACCCCCAGATTATTGTCCATAATAAAAAGAAAAATTGTACATACATCTTGTGTTCTTTTTGTTCCTTGTGAACATGACTTATTGCTTATATGTGTTGCTGATATATGATATTGATATATGTTCTCATCTAACTGGTTATAAATGACAACAATGGGTAATGAATAAATGTTGAATGTTAACTAAGGAGTTTCGTAAAGAGGGAATCTTTTGGGAAAAAGAGCCCCACATTCATTCACCCCCCCTCTAAGTGTGGTAGGTGTGTCCAACATGAGATACATCCACATGAAAGTTAATGTATGGTTCCACATGGAAACTAATTAATGGAGACATGTGGAAACATACAAAAAGTGACACATGGTGTCATTTTATTGGATGAAATATGGTAGATTCTTATGGGCATATTGTTGACCTACAGAGTGATGACATGTTGAAAGATTTGGTTGGGTGACTCATCATTGCTGACAGGGAATATTGATGGTTGACTGGGCATAAAAAATTATTATTATATTCAACAATTTTCCAAGGTTCGAATTGATCCAGGTGGATATTAGTGGCCACCCACGTGTTGCAACTGGATCCTCTTGTCAATTTTTAGTGAAAAACGTTCTTTTGTACTTCTCTGTAATTGTGGGTTCTACACTTTTGGGGTTGTCTGAAGCCCTACACATCTTATAGGTGGATACTCATGGCCTCCCACCTAATCCAACTGGATTATTTTGTATTTTTTCATTTCATCACATCTTGTTGTACTTCTAGGGCTATTTTGGGTCCCTAAACAATGTTTTTTTGGCTCGCCACTGTCAAACTGTAGACATAGTCAAATTTTGGTAGTGTAATGCATAGTTATTGAAAATACCTTTCGAACGGGCTATCACACGCCTAAAAAAAATATTTTATACAAATGTTATGACCCCAGGAAGTTAATGTACTAACTTATCCAAACAAGGCCCACATGACTTTTGGTGTTTCATCTCTTAGGGTTAGGTTTTTGGATTTCTAGGGTTTTGGCATTTATGTTTATCACAAAAAGGCCTTCAGAGCCGTATTGTAATCATCTTATTAAGAATGAGCGTATCCGTCACATCTCTTCTCAGAGATAAAGATACCACCATTCTAGCGAGTATTGCACTCTGTATTTTTACAGTCTCTTTACAAATCTTTCATTAATAGAAATCAAGTATTATTGTATTTCTCTGTTTCTGGAAATTTTCATGAGTATTTCATTGTAATATCTCTGCTTTCATTTCATTCCAAAAATAATCCAGATCAGTGGTATTAGAGTAGGTTTCCATTGATCGTTTTTCAGAACATGTCCCCGATGAGGTCCGAGTATAACCAGTTGGGTCTCGAGTTTGTCTCTCTTGAGGAAAATAACTCTAGCACGTTGAATAAACCCTCGATGGTAGTAGAAAATAAAAATGGTGGAGAAAAATATTCTATTAACTTGTTGCTTGAGTAATCTCTCACATGATAGAGGGAAAAAATGATAGATAATTTTTCACACATCCTTCAATGCCTATCGATAGCAACATGCACATCTTCATCAAGTGACCATTTTGGAGGAACCTATCCCTTGAAGGTACAAATTAATTTTGATATTCCCATATTTGAAGGTTAAATAGATGTGGATGCCCTAGAAAAATGGTTAAATATATTAGAAGGTTATTTCTTTGTTCAAACTTTTTCTGACAGGGAAAAGATCACCTTCACACTCCTCAAGGCTCTCCCCCATATTAAACATTGGTGGGAAAGTTACTAGGAGAAAATTTCCATATAGGAATATGAAATATATGAGGCCAACCCCACTTGGTATTTTTTTGTGGATGCGGTCAAAGAACAATACTATCACGTTTATAACTATGAATACTAGTGCATGAGATGGACCACACTACGATAAGAGAAGAGCCAAGAAGTGTCAGAGTTCACAAATACTTTGCATAACTTGCACACCAAGCTGGGTATCAAAGACTCCAAGCGGAATATGGTTCTTAAATACCGTGGGTATATACATAGGTACATCCAAACCAAAATGGATTTCCTAAACATCTCATCATTGGGAGTTGCCTATCGATATGTTGTCAAAATAGAGAAGAAATTTAGGTACCCAAACAAATGGGAATTCGGGTCTACAAATATGCAACAACCAAAGAATGGTAAAGACAACCCTAATGTTACACATTATTTTGGTCATTTTAGTGATCCATTGACAACATGTTTTCATGTTTCCAAAAAGATCCTTTCTTCAGGAGGAAAGTGACTGACTTTCTCCTATCAAAACCCTTGTCAAGGAGGGTCATCACAGGCTGCACCATAAGCAGGGTGCGACGATGCCTAGTCATCTCCCTTTTCCCTAAAGCTAGATTGCGACGTCTCCGTAGGCTGACCTAAAGCTAGAGTGAGACGATGTCAAAAGGCTAAGAAAAGGTTAAGTTTCATGAAAGTTCTAGAAGGGGATCTTCTAGAAGGTGAGGTGGCATCTGTATGGTTGGGATCCTACTCGCTTCTCTGATTTGGTGGGATCATCCTAATCTCTTTAACCATCTCTCTTTCCTCTATATAAAGAGGGATCTCTCATGGAAAAGGTTAATTAAGCACAAAAGGTTGAATAAGCTAAGATTGCATGGAGAGTTCTGCATTGGATCATTCTTGAGAATCTCATTTCAGTTCATTAAGTCATTGTGGATCTTCTTCATTCAATATTGGAGCAAGTGTGTGTTGGAGCAAAGGGTCATCGAAAGGGGACCTTGCAACATCAATGCTTTGGTTGTAATCACCACTTTCATTATTATATAATACAGTGATATGTTTCTTTTCCATAAAACTCATCTCGTTTTATTGTATGATTCCTTGATCACATACATAGGTTCTCGTTGAGTATATTATTGCTTTCACTTTGGTTGGCTTATGTTCCCTTGTAGATACAATATCATAGGAGCATTAGAGTGGACCTAGGATGACAATGGAAAAAGGAAGGGATATTTAAATGATATGTTTCTGATCTCTTGCTAGATAGTAAACTCAATGACTAGATCTTAGGGAAAGCATCATGTTCTGTTTTGTTTTATTCTAGCTCTAGGTGGATCTAGGGAGATCTATTTATGTCTTCATTTACCAACAAGTCCCATAAAAAAATTGGCGACCATACTGGGGATACGACCTCCTTTTGATTTTTTTCTTCCCATTTTCATTTAGCTTGCCTTCTTCTGGTAAATGTAATTCTCTGAGTTTGTGGGTGATCCATTTAGACTCCCTGGGTTTAGAAGTTGCTTTGGATTTTTTTCCTTTCTTCCAAATTTTTCAAATTTGCAGAGATCATCGTATTGTACCACTTTTTCATCCTGCGATGACCCTAAGACGTCACTCTCTACCTATCCAATCTAGTGTGATGACGTCGCACTCTACGTTTCCAGTGGCCTGTGATGACCTTAGCTCATCGCTCGGTGTCTTATACCCACCCTGTGACGACTCCTGCAAATTTTGATGGAGTGAGTCATCTTGTCTTTTACCACCCAAATTTTCCTTAGTAGACTGGGGTGAACTTCCTATGCCCATGATTGATTGATTCTTGAGTTTAAATCTTTCTTGTGATTTGTTTTCAGTGATTGAAAGTCTTTCTTTTCATTTTGCAAGTTTTTTACTTTTGCTCATTGTCATGAGGATATAATCTCAGATACTGATCTGAGTGCTAGTTTGACGAAGATTCTTCAGTTTCTTCTGAGTTTTGGATTCATTTTTTTTGTCAGATTGGTTTTTTATTAAGAAACACTTTTTTCTTGCTTATCTCAAGATTTTTTCTCGTCTTTTTCACTTTTGTCTACATTACGAATTTGATTTGGGAATTGTGTTGAGAATGTATTGATTTTCCTGGATTATGTTTTCCTTCCATTATCACATCTCTGATTATGTCTTGGAAAGGAAGAATTGAATTAATTTATTATTTTTAGGTAATCCCTTATAAGAAAAATTTTACATTCAAAATATTTGTAAAGAGAAGAAATTGGAAAATTTTTAGTTCATGATTGTTTGGAATTGTGTTCATTCAGAATTAAGGAATTGCAATTGGTAGCTTGTTGTACTTCAAAAGAAATACCTTCTCCCTACTGTAACTAGAGTTCATTGAATTGAAAATTGCACATTCATATTTTTTGCATTTTATTGGGTCAAGGTCGCAACATCAACAGTTTCACTTCCATATCCGTTTTTGAGTAAGCAACAACCTCTGAAACACAACGTAAATATAAAATTTATTAATAGCTTTTATTTTCTAGGGATTTTTTCACCAACATTAGCTAGGATAACACTTTGGAATAGGTTGTAAGGCACACTCTCCAAAGCATCAAAACACACAATAGTTTCTTGTGATAGGGAGAGTTCAAATCCAATTGCTACATTTTGTCCTGGGAATCCCTTCTCACACAAGGGTCAAACCTGAGGTCACATTAAGACTAGCAGAGTTACTCACCCTGCTTTGTTGGTCTTGGTGTAGATATTGGGCATATTATGGGGGTCGCTTTAAGGTACACCCACAATTATGAGTGGAAGCCTTTCGATTTGATTTCAGGCTAGATACCCTGCCTTTGTGCATGGATCGGACTGTCGACTGTTTCCCTAGGAATTATTGTTGTAGTTGGTAACCTTAGTAGCCTATCTCTCTAGGGTATTTACACGAGGTGACTATGGAGGGGCAAGTATTCATGGTACCTGGAATCGACGTTGGCCAAAAACACTCGGGATCCTTGGAGGGTATACCCACAATTATGTGTGGGAGCTTGCACCAGGGTGTAAGTCCATTAAGAAAGTCATCAACGTAAATTTTGCACCCACTTATCTCAGCCCCTTCTTGTCTTGATTTCGTGACATTGGATTTCATCACCAACTAGTGACTTCAAAATAAGAAGGTTTGTTTGCATGGTTTGATTCCTAGATTTTATTAGTGAGTGTTGTTTGTTTCCTCTAGTTGACCATAGATTTTCTTTATTCTCTACTTAGCTCAAGAAACATCGGCCTTCACCATTCACATAGGATGAAAGGGCTACCCTCGGAAGATCCAGAAGGTTACCAAACTTTGCCTCCTAACTCACTAGAAGGCTCTCTAGAGGGAGTAGTCAACAACAAAGTAGGTTCTAAGGTTGGGAGCACACACTCTTTAGAATGGTTTTGAATTGTTTCAGACTCTTTAGAGGCATTCAAACTTCCCTCTCTTAGATCAGATGCGCGTATACTTTGGATGAACTCATCGAGGGAAATTTTTGTTGTTGAAAACAATGAAGTACCTACCAGACCTAACGTAGAATCTAGAGTAGAGAATCCACTTTTTCAAAGTAAACCATTTAGGACCTTGGCTCACACTATTGGAAATTCTAATTTTGGTTCTATCCCTTTGAAAATACGTTATCTGTAAGGTAACCTAGGAGTGAGCCCTGATTGATCTATGACATCACAAATGCCTAAGACATCTCTTACCTATACGGTACCTTTAGACCATTTTACTAGTACTACCAGTAACGTCACCACTATTCTAGACCAGTTTTTGATTGGTTCTCACTCAATTCCTACTCTCAAGATGGCCCACTCTACTATGGTCCCACAAGCTAACATGATTCCTAATGGAAATGTGGTTATCTCCCAAGCTACAATTGGGACACCACTTCCACCTAGATCGAATCTGTCACTTCCCCCTGGGTATAAAGCTCTTAATACTTCCATTTCTACCTCTACCCAGGTTCCATTCAGAGTTTCTGTATTTTTTTTCCTCCTGGGTATAATGTTGTTGTTGGTTTTTTTCCTACACCTGCCCAGGTTCTCTCCGGAGGGTTTTATGTTCCTCCTCCACCCTCACTTGGAGGATCTAGCCCTAGTGGCTCCAATCTGCTTGGAGGTGCCAGTCTTTCTATCACTTCTGGTTTTCAGATTTCTGTTGGAGGACAACCTTAGATTGGTGTACAACCTCAATTTGGGGGACAACCTCAGATTGGGGCACAAACTCAACTTGCAGGGAAACCTAAAGTTGGATTCCATAACCCACTTTATGGACAGAACACACTTGTGGTACAATATCTACCTTGGCATCTTCCTTTCCAAGGAAACCTACAATCGTCAGGGGGGAAACATCCTCAAGTTAATTATTTTGTACCCCCTAATCTCGGTCAACCATATATAGGTTCTCTGAATCCCACTTGGGGTACAAAAGTTCAATCTAGTGTTCCTTTCCAAGGGAACATCTCTAATCAACCCAACATGTTGGCCCTTGACGAAGTTTTGTGGAAACATTGGTCAAGTTTGTCCATTTTTGGGACTTTGACAGGTTGGTCGAAGATGGAGCTCCCAGGCGGAGAAGATATCGTGGGATCTCACTCATTTTGTGGGCTTGTGGACCCAACAAAGGGTTTTTAGGGTTTATGTAATGTGTATGGGATGTCGGCCCATGGGTTTACCCATGTTTTAGGCCTTTCTGTAAATGTATAAATAAGTATCTAGCAATGTAAGAAGTACTAGAATCGGCCTAGTGCATAACTATTAGTAGCTAAGTGGATAGTAGGTTAACATTGTCTCAGTGAAAGAAGTTGTAAGTGCTTTGTGCAGATAGACTATGTAAGGCTTTGTGCTATCAGGGAGTTGGCTCAGTGACTTGACCTGATTTTGAGGAAGGTGGATCTAGTGCGTGATGCGCAGATCACCTGTCCACTACAAAGTTGGGCTCTGTGGCTTTTTTCATAGGAGCAGATGAATGTAAGGAGATCAAAGACTAATAAATAAGAATAAGAAGTTGGTGGACGTAGCCCCACACTGTGGTGAACCACGTATATCATGCGTTGATGTGATTTGTGCAATGTTGTGATGTTGTTTATGTTGGATGGATGTATGAATGATTAGTTATGTATTGATGGTAGGGGAATGCTAGATCTGATCTATTGCTATGTGCTAAGTGAATGGAAGTACTTGATATTTATTGTTACTGCGTTGATCCGTATTAAGGGTTTGATCTTTGATGTGAATGAGATTCTATAACTAATGCATATTGTTGGCTAACTTCTCTGTTAAGTATTTTAATCACAGATCTGTGTCCCTGCTTGGTTGTAGACACTTGAGTCCTACAAACCTCTCTGCCTGTACCTCAGGTGATACTTCATCTACTTTGTAGGTGTTGCTAAAAGGTCTGGTAGTTAGGGTTTTGTTGGTGTGTTGTTCAAGCATTGAACCATGGGTCTGCCCCTGTGCCAAGAAATGGTTCCATTGGCAGGACCTGAAACTGTGATTGATGGGAACTGGAGAAAAGAGAAAGATTTGTGCGTAGATCTATTGTTGTAGTGTACATCATTCTACTTGAATTGCGAAGATCTGTGTTAAGAAATAAAATGGATCTAAAAGAAGGAGGTAATATCTTAAAGCTTTGTGCTATGGTAAAGGTAAGATAAGTGGAAATTTTTGCTTCGAGAGTATGAATCTAGGTATGTTTGATATATTTTGTTCTATTATGAATGTTAGGGCATAGATAGAAGAAAGAGTTGATTTGAATAAATCTTATAGAAATAGAGAAAAACATGTTATTCCTATGCATAGAAATAATTTTTGGACTAATGAGTGGATGCAGGAACCTAGAAAGAATTTTTGCAGATTGTTGGTACAACAATGTGATCCTAGTGTGCAGCACAGGAAATACTAGGGCTCGTTTAAAAGAAAGAGATTGAAACTCTGTTATAACTGCAGGAGACTAGGACATATTGTTAAGGAATGCCCTGGAACAAGTCCTATTTGTCTTTGTTGTAAATCCATTGGTCATGAGGTTGAGGATTTCCCAAGAATGATTGCTAAAGTTGAAAACATGAACATGAGACAAGAAGACTATAAAGAAGGTCAAGAAACTAACAATATGTTAAATAATCATACAGAAAAAGAGTCAGAGACTATGCTAAAATAGTTAAAGGAAGAAATGGATGATCAAAGAGACATTAGTTTACCAGAGATCCTGAAAGAAAAACAATGCATAGTTACAAGAATAGAAGACTATGACATAGACTTTATATTAGATAAAGAAACACATGTGAAAATTAAGCTAGAAAGCACTTGGGAAATTTTTGGAAAGGTTGTTATGATACCTTCATCGAGAAGAATAGGCTTCTTTAAAGGAACGATGATAACCCTATGTGGAAGAATTACTAATATACCTATGATTTCTCATGAAATGTCAACAAAAAAGGACTTTGAAGTTATTAGGTTTTTTGAGAACAATGCCCCTTTCCCTCTGTTATTAGGAAAGACTTGGATTGAGAAGGATCATATCAGAAGGCAAGCAGAGGAGGAAGTCACAGAAAATAAAAAGGAAGAACTAAGGGATTTGTTGGCCCAGGGGCAGACCCAGGTTTCAATTCTACAAAAATGCACCAACAAAGCCCTAACTACCGGCCCTTTCATCAACACCTACGAAGAAGATGAAGTTTCACCTGAGGTAGAGGCAGTGGTGGTTGGAGGACTCAGGTGCCTGCAACCTTAGATGGGACAAATATCTATGATTATAATACTTAATAAATCACTTAGCATTTTCAGTTCCTCAATATACAATCAATAATCACTCATCACATTCATATAGATCATATCTAACATTATTATACATCATTAGCACTAAGCATAAGCGTATCTATATAATCATATCTAAGAACTTAGAAGAAGAATATATAAACACATCTAAACAATCACAAAGAAAGACAACATAGTGTTTATGTGGTTCACCGCCACCCTGGGGCTACATCCACCAACTCTTCTTCTTTATTATCTTCAGTCAATCGGTTACAAGCATAGAGCCATCAAAACCCTACTCCTTATAGGACATAAGATCTATGCATCTCACTAGATCCTTCTTCCTTGTGTTACAACACAAAGCCTTCCATCATCTGTTACAACCACTTGCACTTAGCTCTACAAGTCTCTCATAGTCATGCAAAAAGTACTTACAAAAACCTACTTGCACTTAGCATACATCACGCGGATGCCTATATATGCCTATACATCTAGTTATACATTACAAAATAGGCCTAAGCATGGGTGAACCCATGGGACAACATCCCAATACTATTACATAATCCCAAAAACCCAAAAAGGACCCAAAAGTGGGTCGAGATCCCTTGATCTCCGCTTCATCTTGTGCTCCTCCTTCGATAGGTTGTCGAAGTCCCAAAATAGGTCATTATGACCAAGAATCTCCCAAAACTTGGTCAAGCGACAACAAGCCCCCAACACTCACCTGTGACTCATCCCAATTCACTCAGATCTGACCAGTTCTGCTTCGAAGGCCTCGAGCTTGGCTCGAGCTACTTCGACCTACTGCTGTGTGATGACCTCTTGCTCAGTGAAATCCTGGATTAGTGCATCATTCACGAGCCCTTCTAAGCATTGTTCTACTGCAATGACAACCTGTTCTAGCTCTGTTCCTCAACTTTCAACCTTTTTGAATAATTGGCATGCCTTATCTTGCACTGGTTGAAGTCGTTGAGTAACTTCCAGCACTCTTCTTTGAATCATATGGATTTTCTGTTGGGTGGTGCATTGCTCTTGAGACCACTTAATTCTTTCCACGACTAACAAGGCCTTCAACTACACCTATAGTGTGTCTGCGTGCTACTTTGTTTCCTTGAGCTATGACTCTAATGCCTGTAACTCTAGATTCTTGGTGAGGTTCTCATATGTTTGGGCACTGCAGTTACTCAGTTGCTTTCACTCCAAGGCAAGAGATTTTAGTCTGTCAACTTCGCTATGGGAAGTTGCTTCCCTTTGGTCTCTTACATCTTGAGGGGTCTCGGGTACAGTGCGGATATCCAAGTATGCTATGCACTGTTGGAGCTGTTGGATTACTTCTTCAAATTGTGCCACCTGCTGTGGAACTTGTTCTTTAGTATTTACTTCTATGACTGTCACAGAGCACTTCAGTGTGGATATCCAAGTATGCTATGCACTGTTGGAGCTATTGGATTACTTCTTCAAATTGTGCCACCTGCTGTGGAACTTGTTCTTTAGTATTTACTTCTATGACTGTCACAGAGCGAAGTGCTCTGTGAACCATTTCCTTTAATTCAAGTTTCTCTGTGAGCAAATGTTCCTTCCTTTGCTTCATTTGTTCCTTTTCTTCATCCCACTTTTCTTGGAGAGAAATCTTTTCCCATTCTATAGCACTGCATTGTTATACAAGGTCTCCTTGTACTTGTGCCAAAGCCTGGGTAGCTTGCGTTGTTTCTTCCTGAGATCATCGAAGGTGAGCTTCGACTATATCAATGATGCGGTGGAGTTGAGTGGGCTCATCTCCTAGTTTTGATGTTCCAGCTGACAAAGGCGCAGTGGAGACAGTGCGGCTGGATTGTAGTGCTTGTTGCACTCTTTGGAGATCGTCCTTAATCCGATGGAACACCTCCTCTTTCTTATCTTCTCTCTTCTTTGTTATCTCTAGTGAAGCATCATTCAATGCTGCTATGATGAAATCGAAGTCGTCAAAGGTGAGGATGGTATGCATTTTGTTCATGGTTTCTTTCACTTTCTTCTGGGAGGAAGTTTTCGACAGGGAAACCTTCCTTTTTTTAGATGGATCCTCCTCATATCTAGGCGGTGTAACCTCACCTTTCTTCTGTTCAACTTCTACACCATCTATCTCTCCACCATCTCCTCCTTGCTATGTTGATATGGAAGAGATCTTCATGGATGCCTTATCTAAATCATGGACCTCTTTGGTCTTCTTTATATTGCTAGGTCCATGTGTATCCGACACAGTTTCAGGACTGTCTAAATCGGATATCTTCGTAGGGTCTGCTGGAATGAGGAGGTCTGCTGACTAGTCCTTGGTGATTTCTTCTAAGTCTTCCTCTATCATCTTGTAGTAAGATTGAATTTGTTTTTTTTTCTCGTCAGTTCACGTTGTAATATAAATGAAATGGCAGTCCACGTTGAATTTCATTAAAGGCCAAAACCCATGGAGAGTATTTGGTGTGATGCAAGGCTCAGACTGGATAGCTAACTTCAGTTGATTGTAATATGTGTGGAATATGGAATTTGACTGCCATTTCTTATTCATGTCACTAGAATACCATAGTGTATTGAAATTCGTGGCCAGAGGTTTAAAGGGCTTAATGTATGGGAAGGTCGCACCTTCCGACATCTCCCATGCAATGAAAGAAATCAAGATTAGAAGCCAACTGAAGTGGAACTCATATCCTTGATATTGTGCTTCGTTGTAGTCCAATTCCAACTAGTTCACAAGGTACTTCACCCAATTCATTTGTATGCCCTCCGCGCACTTTCTTGTGAGGTTGACTACAAAACCAATCACTCGGTTGGGTCGGTTCTTACAAACTAAATTTCCTACTATCAATTGACAGGCTAGGTGCACTGCGCCGCTCTGGATAGAAGCTACCTTGTAGCCTCATGTTCCCTTCTCGACATCGTCGTGGGTGTCCTTGATCCTTTGTGCGAGAGCATGATCCATTGTTTTTCCGAGGTAAAACTCATGTGGGTCAGGTCCTTGCATACTCAACCTTGTGATCTGATTGATTAATGTCAGATCCACTATGATATGATGGTTTAACCACAAGTATCCACCATGGTAAAAGTACAACAACATATTGACGCATGCATTCACTTCTTGGTGCCTTCCAAAGTGAGGAATCTTCATGATGTTGAGCAGTGTGAACTACGTGAGGTTATGGGTCCATGACTGAGAAATGATCTTTGAATTCTTTCCTTTTGTCCTGGTCATGTACTTATGTGGGGCAAGAATGTTGTAGACCTTCCTGTCGCTGAGGTTGAAGTCGCTAAACTTCAACGCTACTATATTTTCTTGATCTACGTGAACTACACGTATCCCCTTCGGGAGGTACACAGTGACCAATTCTTACTCAAAGTCCCTAGGCACACCATCTTGATTTATTGTGTCGCTCAGAGGTGGTAGATAGGCGGGTAAAATGCTCAGAATAAACTTAGCATTTGTGAGATTCTCTCTATGCTTGGTTCGCTTCTCATCTGTGGGTCATGATGGTATGGCTCGAACAGTGGACAGAGAGGCCAACAGTCCTCTCGTCGATGATTCTTGTAGACCAGTAGACAATCCTCTCTCTAACATGACTCTTTCAGTCATCAAGTCGAGGAGTACTTCTATTATTGATTCTTCAACTGCGATGAGCTCGTCGAACATAAATGCTCAGGATTAATAATATCGGGTTCACAATTAACTCAGATACTGCACTAGAATAAACAACAAGAGGGAAATTATCATTGTATACAATTCACTTGGTTTGCAGGCTCAAATTCTTGGTGAGCAAAAATAGGCAACTCAGGAACGCTTCGCTTGTAACGGGTATGAAGCCTCATTAAGTCTTGTTCTTTTCGTTATGGCATGGTCTAACGGTATAGTGTCAAGATATAAATTCTTTCAACCCATTCAGAGTGGCATTCAAACAGATATATCGGTCCCAATAGCTATATTTCCTTGCCATGGCGAAGTGCCATGTGTCACTGTTCTGATATCCCAACGAAGCTCCCATTCTGCAAATTTTTTGTCTGTGAATTTCCCTCTGGAACCTTCTGTAAATTTTCAAACTTAGCTTTCTAGCCTTCCTCCCAGTGAGCTTCATCTCGATAGTTCTTTTTCCATTTTGATTCTTATCTTCTTTGGTCATAGTCACTTCGGGCTATTGAGATTCTTTCCTAGGATTTAAGATTAACACCTCTTCTTTATCTAAGATAGGTACTTCAGTCTTCCGTGAGTCTTCTAATTTTCTTGCAGCTTCTACATCTGGGTCTCTAGTGTTAAGTAGCTTCGACCTATTCTCTTGTTCTTCAATCAAGTATGCGATCCTTCTAGTCATGAAATCTTTTAACTCTTTTCTCTTCTTCTCCAAAACTTCTTCTTCTTCTTTTCGTCTGGCTTGATCTCTTTCAATCCAAGGTTTCCCTAGTAACATGGTAAATGGGGCGCGGTCCTCAATAAATTGAATAATCTCATAATATTCTTCTATCGAAGTTCCATTGGCATTCATAGATATATGAGTGAGCTTTCCACATAGGTTTACTAGTTTTCCTTTGAATACCCCTATTCCTCCTAATGAAGGAATCATAGCAGGCCTTCCTATAGCTTGCCAAGTTCTCTCTATCATGAAATTCACCTGTGTTTCCTCATCTAGAACACAGCCAATGATGAAGTATCCTATTCTTGCTTCAAGGCATTCCTTGTATTTAAAGATCTTTGATAATCTAACATGTCGGTGGTCATTCAAGGTTTCTTTCATCTGTAGCAATACCTTCTCTGATTCTTTCTGGGGTTATTCTATAGCCTTAGTTTCTAGATCTGCCTTAGGGCTTTCTTGTCTTATGTTCATACTTTCAAGCTTAGTAATCATTCTAGGGAAATCCGACACTTTATGGTTCATAGCTTTGCAACAAAGACAACCAGGTCTTCTCCCAAGGCATGCCTTAGAAAGATGTCCTGGTTTTCTACAGCTTTAACAGAGGGTTAATCCTCTCTTTATTTTAAATAATCTCCATCTTCTCATGCACTGTGTGCTAGTATCATAGAATATATCCTAAAAAAAAATCTTTCTAGGATCCTTCATCCATTTTTTATTCCAAACATTCTTTCTATGCATAAGTATAACATATCTTTCACTATTCTTATTAGATCTACTCATATCAAATCTTCATTCATCTATTAATGCCCTAGTTTTCAAACTAGGACAGACTCTATTGAACATACCTAGATCCATACTCTAGAAACACAAAATTTCCACTTATCTTACTTCTATAGAGAACAAAGCTTCCAGATCTAAAAATTTTAACTATTCTTACCTTTATCAGAGCATAAAGATTCCAAATCTTACCTCTTTTAATAAAATATTCTCACTTTTTCCTTTCTTAGAGCACAAATCTTTCGTATCTTTCTTCTTTTCTTTAGATCTGACCTCTTTGCTTTTGATCGGGCTTCTTTATTTTAGCGCAGAACTTTATAAGTCAAGTAGAATATGGTGCAATAGGGCATAGATCTATGCACAAATATTTCACAATTTCAGGATGAATCGTTTCACAGAGCTTCTTCTTTCTCAGTTACCAACAATCACAGTTTCAGGTTCTGACAATGGAACCATTTTTTGGCACAGGGGCAGACCCAAGGTTCAACACTACAATAGTGCACCAACAAAGCCCTAACTATTGGCCCTTTCGACAACACATGTGAAGCAGATGAAGTCTCACCTGAGGTAGAGGCATGGGTGTTTGCAAGACTCATGTGTCTGCAACCTTAGCTAGGACACATATATGTAATTATAATACTTAATAAATCACTTAGCACCATCAGTTCCTCAATATACAATCAATAGTAACTTCGTTGATAAAACAAGGCTTCGCAGAATTCACACTGATATAATAGATTTAAGCACTTGGCATCAATAGATAGGTCAAATATAGTATATCAAGCACTCAACACATTCATATAGATCATATCTAACATTCTTATACATCATTAGAACTAAGCATAAGCGTATCTATCTAATCATCTCTAAGCACTTAGCAAAAGAAGATATAAACACATCTAGACAAGAACAAAGCAAGACAACACAATGTTTACATGGTTCACCCCCACCCTAGGGCTACATCCACCAACTCTTCTTCTTTATTATCTTCAGTCAATCGGTTACAAGAATAGAGCCATCAAAACCCTACTTCACATAGGATAGAAGATCTGCGCATATTGCTAGATCCTTCTTCCTTGCGTTACAACACAAAGCCTTCCACCATCTGTTACAACCACTTGCACTTATCTCTACAAGTCTCTCATAATCATGCACAAAGTACTTACAAAACCCTACTTGCACTTAGAATACATCCCGTAGATGCCTATATATGCCTATAGATGCCTATACATCTATTTATACATTAAAAAATAGGCTTAATCATGGGTAAACCCATGGGTCGACATCCCATTCCCGTTACATAATCCCAAAAACACAAAAAGGACCCAAAAGTGGGCCAAGATCCCTTGATCTCTGCTTCGTCTTGTGCTCCTCCTTCGACAGGCTATCGAAGTCCCAAAATAGGTCATTATGAGCAAGAATCTCCCAAAACTTGGTCAAAGGCCAACATGATTTCATAGCTTGAAGAATAGATCAACTTATAGAATAACAAGAAGTTGAATGGAAGCAGTAGAAAAAAAGAGAAGTAGTTGTCAACTTTGAAATAGCGTAAGAAGGATTGAAGGACCTATCCATGCAAGAAGAAATTATGTCCACACAGGACCTAGTAAGCAAAGAGGTATTATATCTGACCCCTTTGAAAGAACACCAACAACACAGAGTCAGTACTCTAATAACAGATAAGAATAAGAATGGAAAGAGGAATCCAGAGACTTAGATCACAGGAAAGAAGGCAAGGAAGCTTAGTAAGAATAAATCCAAGTTAGAAAAACTATGGGAAATTCTAGAAAAGACTTTGCAGGAGACATATCTGCAGAACTTGAATCTCGTCGGAATAGAAGAAATATGAAAAATGGTACTTCGCCATGACGAAGCTATATGACCGTTGGAGGGGCCTCGACCATTAGAATGACACTCCAAAATGGCTAGAAATGTAGTTATTTCCGGAAAGAATGCCATTGGATCATTGATACTATGCCATAACAGATGAATGCTCATTGATGGACACATTCCTATTCATTGGAGGAATCTGTTACGACGTTTCTTATTTAACCCATCGGACGTTGCGTCGGGACCACTTTTTGCAAACTGAGATATTTGAGCTTACAGAGAATTGATTCCATATCATGCTGTGCTTTCTAGACCTTGCCACCCATTTGAATATCTTGCTTATCCATTCACCTACCCGATTTATTTTATTACAAGTGTGAATGTCAGGCGAACATAGCAGGTTAGAAAAGTCTGTGTTAGAAATGATTGTAGACCTCATGAAAGAGAGAGTCATGTATGTGGGAATACAGACATCGTTGACTGGCATGTTGCAAGCATCCCCATCAACTAGAGGACGCTCTGGCCACACTTCTTAGAAGCGAAGAAAGCACCACAACAATCTGGATAACGCGAAGCAGATCTCGTTGGTCCTGTCGAACTACATTCCACCTCTTGCTAGCATGGTTAACCATGACAACATCCCACAAGATTTTGAGTACACACTGATCACTGCATACATCCCGAAGGGGATACGCATAGTTGGACCGCAGTTAAGACATATTGTAGTTCTGAAGAACATCGAATTCAACCTCAGAGACAGGAAGAACTATTCAATGATCACACCACATAAGTATTTGATGAAGATGACTGGGAAGAAGTCACGCATAGTATCCCAGCCATGGATAAATTATATCATGAAATCAACGATCTTGAATGTAATGAATATCCCCCACTTCGTTCGACATCAATAAGTTAACGCTTGCATTAAAATTCTCCTGTCATGCTACCATGGAGGTTATATTTGTCTTGACAGGTGCGTTACTGTGGATCAGGTGTTGATCCACCTCATCACAGGACTGAGCATGCAAGGGCTAGACCCTCACCATTTCTACCTAGGGAAGACTTCATATCGCTCCCTAGAAAAACGCATAAAGGAAGCCTATGGTGATGTAGATAAGGGAAAGAGAGGCTACATGGTAGCCTCCATTTAGTATGTCACGGTGCACCTACCTAGTAAGATTATATTTGGTAAGCTCGTTAGAAAGAACCACCTGACACAGGTTACTGGATTTGTAGTAGACCTCGTAGGGAAGTTCGTAGAAGGCATGCAAATGAATTGGGTGAGTTACCTTTTCAACAAGTTGGAGAAGGACTAACATGAAGCGCAAGATCAGGGATATGAGTTTCATTTCAGTTGGCTACTGATATTGATTGCATTTGTTGCATGGAAAATGATGGAGGGAGTAGCCTTCCCAGAAGTTCAGCCATCAGAGTTGTTGGCTGCAAGGTTCTCCACCTTATGTTATACCAACGATATGGCGAAGGAGTAGCAATCGAATGTGGTGTTCCATGATTACTACCTATAGTTGAAGAGTGCCATTGAATCATTCCCATGAATGACCCAGAACACTTTTCATTAGTACAGGACGCTAGCAAAGTTCCATGTAGATCAACACTTCATTTATATCACTGTGTGCAGGCATGAAAGTAAGGAGGAGTTGCAGTTCTATTATAAGATGATCGATGAAGACATGGAGGAGATCACCAAAGAATGGACAACAGAGTTCCTTGTACGATGCAAGATGCATAACTCTCTGATCCTGACATCATTGGAACTCCATTGGTCACCTGTGTCGAGTATGATGGATAGACTAGCACAAAGAAAAAGAAGAAAAAGGAGGCAGTGCATAAAATAGAAACCAGTGAGGAGGACAACGCCTCAGAGGACAGTAGGCCTGACTCACCTACAGGAGGAGGAGACGAAGTGAACCAAGAAGGAGGGGAAGAAGGAGAAAAGAAAGACAAAGGTGACGTTATACCACCGAAGGATCCCCTTACAGAGGCCAAAACATAGAAGAAAAGGAAGGTTTCCCCGCAGAATCCCTCATCACGGAAGAATACTCGAGCCAATAAGCCTCAATCAATGAATGTGCTCACAGTGGATGATGTTGATATCATCATCGCAGTCATGGAGGATGATTTAGAGGATATCTTGTAGAGACATGAAGAAAGGAAAGAAACAATGTATGATAGAATGGATAAGGAGCTCAAGGACATACAACAAGATATCCATTCAATCCACGCAATACCTACTGCGCCTTGTTCAACAAAAATTGTAGAATTGGGGGATGAGCCCACCTAATTACAAAGATTAGCAGATGCAATAGAGGCTTGACTTCGTCGAGTCCAAGAAGAAAATGAGAAGGCTACAGAAGCCACGAAGAAAGAAAAGGAGAAGGTCTTAGATAAACTTTGAGTTGCAAAGTAGGAGAAAGATGAAATCATGGCGATGTTCGAGGAGGATAAAGCGAAGATGCAGAAAGAAATCGACCAGCTTCTCGTAGAGCAGATTGTGATCAAAGAGAAAGTAAATAAATCACTTCACTCTGTGTCAGGCTTGGCACAAGAGGAACCAGAGTCAAATGATATGCAAGTGGGGAAGCTCATCGAATCCATTCAACAACTTCAAGCAAGATTAATGGAGTTATAAATCCAAGTAGTGTCAAGCACTCCGCAAGAAGTGCACGATCAAAGGGAAGAAGCTTCCAAGAATGCAATAGAAAGAATCAAGGCACTCACCTCAAAGTGTAAGCAACTAAGCGATCGGAGTGCGAAGACCTATGAGTGCCTTGAAGAATATCCAGAGCTGAAGAAACTGGAAGCACAACTCTAGGAGGTGAAGTAGCAGACATCCACTGTGCAGGCGCAGATGAAGCTTCTTACTGAAGTTGAGAAAATGAAGCGATCATAGGAACAACGCACAGTCCAACAACAGGTTACTGCCATCTAGAGAAAATTCATGGAGGGGAGACTCTAGTTGGTGTAGGACGAAGCCTGTATGATTTTTGAAGAGATTTAAGGACAAGGCTCGAAGCTAGACTAAGTAGTTGCAATGGTAGAACAATGCCTGGAAGGGCCTATTACAAATAAATTAATTTAGAAGTTTGCCAATCATGAGGATCTAGCGAAGTAGCAAGTCAAGGTAGCTCAAGGTAAGCTCAAGGCATTCAAAGTATCCCTACCCATATCCGAGTGACTCGGGATGAGTCATAGGTGAGTGTTGGGGGCCTATTGGCTCTTGAACAAGTTTTGTGGAAACATTGGTCATATTTGACCATTTTTGGGACTTTGACAGGCTGGTTGAAAATGGAGCACCTAGGTGGAGCAGAGATCATGGGATCTCAATCATTTTGTGGGCTTATGGACCCAACAAAGGGTTTTTAGGGTTTATGTAATGGGTATGGGATGTCGGCCCATGGGTTTACCCATGTTTTAGGTCTTTGTGTAAATGTATAAATAAGTAGCTAACAATATAAGAAGTAATAGAATCAGCTTAGTGAATAACTAATAGTAGCTAAGTGTATAGTAGGTTAACATTGGTTCAGTGCAAGAAGTTGTAAGTGCTTTGTGTAGACAGACTATGTAAGGCTTTGTGCTATCAAGGAGTTATCTCCATGTCTTGACCTAATTTTGAGGAAGGCGGATCTAGTGCACAGTGCATAGATCACCTGTCCCCTACGAAGTTGGGCTCTGTGGCTTTGTGCACAAGAGTATATGAATGTAAGGAGATTGAAGAATAATAAAGAAGAAGAAGAAGAAGAAGTTGGTGTACGTAGCCCCACATTGGGGTGAACTACGTATATCCTGCATTGATGTGTTTTGTGCAATGTTGTGATGTTGTTTATGTTGTTTATCTCTTAGTAAATTGATCTTTATATATTTTGGATGGATGTATGAATGCCTAGTGCTATATTGATGGTAAGTGAATTCTAGATCTGATCTAATGATATGTGCTAAGTGATAGGAAGTACTTGATATTTATTGTTATTGTGATGATCCGTATTAAGCGTTTGATCTGTGATGTGAATGAGATTCTAGAACTAATTCATATTTTTGGCTAAGTGCTCTGTTAAGTATTGTGATCATAGATCTGTGTCCCAGATTGGTTGTAGACACTTGATTCCTACAACCCCCCTACCTCTACCTCAGATGAGACTTCATATGCTTCGCAGGTGTTGCCAAAAGGGTTGGTAGTTAGGGTTTTGTTGGTGCGTTGTTGAAGTGTTGAACCCTGGGTATGCCCCTGTGCCAACACAACCCTATGGGCTATGTGTCTCAAAATCCTCTACAACTGAATCTGTCAGGACTGTCTCCTTATTTGCAGAATTCTTATGGTCCTGCTGGTATACCTATAGGGCTTCCCCCTCAAAACTACCAGTTTCCACAAGTGAAATGACAGTTGCCTTTACTGTCCACTTTGGACTTACCTGATCTGTATAGGATTTTGAATGATCCTATCTTACATTCTCCTTATTGGCCCGTCATACCAGCCAAGTTACCATTCAACAATCCTAAATTTAACTATCGAGCAGGAGAATATCTGAATAATCATGTTATGACTTTTCATCTATGGTGTTCATCCAATTCCTTGATGGATGACTCCGTCAGATTACGAATTTTCCAACGAAATCTCATGGGTTCGGAAACAAAATGGTACATTGAGTTACTGTGACATTTGTTTAATGAATTTAACACCCTAGCCATGGCCTTTTTGACACATTACCAGTTACCAATTTGATACGAGACGAGAATCAAAATTTTGAGTTCTTTCAAACAATCCTCCTCCACTCATGTTTCCAATCACATTCATGAGTGGAGCAGAAGAAGACATTTAATCAAAGTTCCTCTTCTTGATCAACTGTTAGTTGAGTGGTTTACCAAATCACTCATTGGACCTATCGCTTGTGATGTCTCAATGGGTGGTGTTTTCACTGAAGAGAAGGCAATTAGTCATGCTCAGTATCTCTATCTCCTTTATTCGCAAATAGACACACTTTATGATTTGATCCTTGACACTCCTCGTCCTTCCACAAACCCTACCCCAAAACCTTCACCCACTTCTCATGCTGCAGATGGTGTGATTGGAACCTTCCACGCTGAGACCCAGTCGATGCAATCTATTTTCGAGAAAGATATGAAAAAGATATGTTGGAAAGATTTCTATTTTCGACACACTAGTTCAGTGGGAGTTAACTAACTAATTTTATTTTAGACTTTCTATTTTTACCATCACTATTATGAATGCATGAATTCCTAAGGAAAGATATTTACTTGATTGATTTTCTTAATTATGGATTTTTTTTCCCTATATGAGTGTATTCCACTCATTCATTGTATCATATTGATCATGATCTATGTATCAATCATCGGCTCATTCGAGTAGTGTGAATATATTTTCTCATTCTTCCATGTTGAATCTCTCTTCCTTTCTTGATAAGATTTGTTTGTACTTGATTTAGCTACATATCCTGTGCAGGTTTCCATGAAACATTGACATGGTATCAGAGCTATGTTGCTTCCATCAAGCTAGACAAGACAAAGAATAAGGAAAATTAGAGTTTCGGCGAGCTAAATCCGTGGTCATACATTTCAACAGTTATTCCTCCAAAAATATTATGGTTTTGAGGAATCATCCTACGTAGAATGTAAATCAACCCATTTTGGAAGTGGGTTTTCAACCGTTTGGCGAGATTATTGACCGTTTGCTCAGAAAGTAAGCTGCAAGATAGCCTCGTGCAACTGATACGAATATGTGGCCATACCTTTTCACAATGATTTCTCCCAAAGTATTAATGTTTTGAGGAACCAACCCATGAGAAAAGTAAATCGACCCATTCTGCAAGTGGGTTTTCAAGCATTTAGCGAGATTCCTCACCATTTGATCAAAAAGTAAGTTAGAAGAGAATGTCTTGAAACTGATACGAATTTTCACTTGAAGTGCCCTTTCTGTCGTGATTTCTTAATTTTTCACTTGCAAATTGAGGGTAAATTTTTAGGGTTTCTTAGAAATAGTGGGAGAGATGGATATGAAAACTATTATACAGTAAAAATTGGTGGTAATCCTCACACCATAAAATTATTTTTATTGGAAGCCCAAGGTGACATTCCAACTCAAAAGAAAAGGACTATATAATTTGAAGATGGCGACAAAAACAGAACCTACATCAGCGATTGAGAAGATGAGATGGGAAAACCGTAAGGATCATGCCACAAGACTACTTATTGAGTTAATTTCCACTGATTTATGGTTTCATGTTGCTGCATGCAAGACTCCAAATGAGATCTGGACCAACCTGGAAGGACTCTTTGGAAAGCAGGATGAGATGCGAGGTCATATGCTTGAGGTGGAGTTGGATACCTTAGACCCTAAAAGTTTTGATAATATACATGATTTCTTTACTAAATTTAAATCTTTGATTTTGAGCTTGAGTGAATGTGGTATTGACAAGTCTACACAAGAGAAACAACTTATTCTAACAATCTTGGCCAAGCTAGGACCAGAATACATTGTATATGTCTCCAATTTCCATTCTGACAGATGTCATTTTTTAACAAATTGGAAAATTCCTATGTTGGCTCAGTTCATTGACTATCTTACACAAGAGAAGACAAAACTCATACAGATGGGCCTCATGAAAGATCCCAAAGCACATGCACTCACTATGCATGATGGAAAAGGGTCATCCAAACAGAACGAGAAGGAGGGATATTCCAAACCCTTCAATGATTCTTCAGGTTCCAGAGACCCTTTAGATTCGAAGAAGAAGAAGTAGGGAAAGAAGTGCACTTACTGCAATAAAACGAATCATGAAGAATCCACATGCATGAACAAACAGATCGATCTTATGGCACAGGCACTTCAGTAGAACAACCTTGGACACTTCATTCCAGAGGGAGTCAACAAGTAGGAGGAAGAAGATCTTGCCCCTAAGAAAGGTAATCATCATTCTCTGGTTACAATTAATTCCTCATCTGAGTCATGGCTTATAGATTCTGGTGCATCCCATCATATGGCATCGAAAGAGGAATTTTTGTCTTCCTTGAGTCCATGCTCAAGACCCCCTATTCTCATGGGGGATGATACTCCAGTAGCAGTAGCAGGAGAAGGGGGAGTGGAACTCCACAATGGAATTTTTGAGAATTTTCTACATTTTCCAAAGCTTTCTATGAATATGTTCTCAGTTTATCAGATCACTAAGGTAAAAAGGTTGAATTTACATCAGATTCAATTTCAGTAATTGACATGCATAACAATTCTGTCATTACAATTGGTGAGGTGTATCACAAGTCAAGGTTATAAAAATTCACAAAGTTTTCTGACGATGACTCCTCTATTCTACTTACACATAAGGAGAGTACTTTGCATGCACCTCTAGTGCGACATGCATATATTCTTGTTCTTCCATCAGTTTTAGAAATTAGAGATGATTCCATACACTCAGATTATGTACATGGAAATAAGAAGGTACTACAGCCAAATATGAAGCCAGTGCCGAAACTTCAACATATTCCCAAGAAGGAATAGACCACACTTCATCCAGCAGGAAACCTTGCAGGGAATCCATTGGATTCGAGGAGGACGCGATCTCAGCATGAGGAGTCTTCTCATGTATTTTCAACTTCAGAACCTGCAATGTCCATGCATTGCTATATGGTTCAATCTACTGATCCGCAGACCTACAATAAGTCTATGGGAAATCCATTATGGCAAGCAACCATGCAGGAGGAGCATGACTCTCTCCTAGAGAATCAGGCTTGGCATATGGTTCCACTTCCACCAGAAAGGAATATTTTTAGGTGAAGATGTGTCCATGGGATGAAGAGTTACAAGGCTCGATAGATTTCCAATGGACGTCATAAGATCCATAAAGATTTCTACATCTTCATGAAGACGTTCAGTGAGCATAAGTTTCAGACTTTGCGGGATCGTCTTCCAATGAAGAACATAGTTTTCTACCAGCTGTTATTTTCTTCTTTTGATACATTATCTTTTAAGGGGGGGGCTTGTTGCCACGTGGTTTTCCATCTTTCCTCACATTTATTCAGTGTTCATTAGTTGCATTGTACATGACTACCTAAAGTGGCCTAGTAGTTGGGACTCATTTTTTACTCCATTGTGATGTTCAGGGGGGGTGTTGGAAAAATTTATATTTTCGACACACTAGTTCACTAGGAGTTAACTGACTAGTTCTATTTTAGACTTTCTATTTTTACCATCACTATTATGCATGCATGGATTCCTAAGGAAAACTAGCTACTTGATTTATTTTCTTAATTATGAAATGTTTTTCCCTATATGAGTGTATTCCACTCATTCATTGTATCATATTGATAATGATCTATGTATCAATCATCAACTCATTGGAGTAGTGTGAATATATTTTTTCATTCTTCCATATTGAATCTCTCTTCCTTTCTTGATAAGCTTTGTTTGTACTTGCTTTAGCTAGATCTCATGTGCAGATTTCCATGACACACTGACATGATAAACATAAGTCTCGTTACCCCTGCTTGATTTTTGGTGACGATCATTACATGAAAGATTGTGCGAGATGCTCCAAGGTTACTAAGTTCCTTGAAGGGAGAGAAAAACCTCCTACACTTATCATTTTGTCACAACCTTTCCCTTCTCAACAACAAACCCAATTGGTGATTCATGACCAGGCTTGTCCTTCTACCTCTTCTTTTGTCCTTATGTGTATTGGTGATTCTAAAAAGAATGAAGTTGCAGTCGCAACTCGAGCCAAGGATTACTCTCTGTTCAAGGAGAAAGTTGATGATATACCACCTTCATTGGTTCAACCTTATCCTTCAACTTCACCTCCAAATGGTCCTCTTCATCTCAAAATACTGGGCCTCGATACAGTCCTTTTCCCTCCTCCCAAGGGGCTGTCCAAAAGTCTGCATTCAACCCCCACACACATGCTACCCAAAAATACACCATTGTAGAAGATCTTGCACAAGCACCCTCTACGATGTCATCTCTCGAAGTCATTCAAAGTTTCCTAGATCAACGAAAGGCACTGTTAAAGGTCATCGGTGGAATTGATCCCACAGATAATAATTTCATAATATTTGACTTAGAATATCACATTCCAAGGCTTCCTCCTTAGTTAGCATTTCAGATCCAAGTTGTTGTTGAAAACAATAATATCTATAGAACTATAATTGACAAAGGAGCCTCGACTTGCGTTATGTTTGTTACTTTCTAGAAATCCATCGACTCTCCTACCCTCACCGAATCACACAATACACTTAATGATTTCAATGGTATAGGCTTTAAAACCTATGATTTTCTTCCCTCATTGTCTATTATGTTGGAATGTAAATCAATCAATGTCAAGGTCGAGGTCTTCGATGCACCTCTTGATTATAACCTTTTACTTGGTCGTAGTTGGATTGACTCCATGTGTGAAGTTGTGTCCACTATTTTCCATGTGGTACATTTTCCACGTGAAGGAAAGGTCGCTACTATTGATGAACTGGCCTTCTTTAATTCTGATTCCCATACTAGCAACATTCCCTTTATATCGAATAAACCCCCTGGGTATGAGAATGTCGGAGTGGGTATTTTGAAAGAATCAACTTTGATGGGTACTTTTCCAATCCCACCACCCAATATTCCCCCTCCTTTTGTTGCCTCTATTAACATGATATCCACCACCGTTAGTGAAACACTTGTGTCATATGACCCATGGGTAGTACCTAGCCCTGGTGATTACCCCCATTATGGCGACATGATTCCTTTCAGTCTGGTTGAATCCGCTTACCAAACTATTCAATCGACAACCCCCTCCTCTCCTTCTCTCTGTGATTCATCTCCTGATCCGTTTCATGTGGTCTTTCCTATAGATGATATTATCATGTCAGTCATGTCTATGGAAGACACTCCCTGGGATGATGGGCATCATTGCTCCATTATCCTTCTAGAATGTGACACCATAGCGAGTTATCAATGGATTTCAACTTCGTCGACCATTGTTGTTGTTTCTTTCGTTCTCGAGTCAACACAAAATATTTTGTACGAAGGGAACTTGAGAAACATTTCACCTACCATTCCTCTTGACATTTCCATTAAACCCGAAGTCATGGAGAATGTTCATATCGGGGCCTCATGTTCTACTGATGAGGTCCACACATATAAAGCCCTTTTCCAAGAATTCCACTATGTTTTTCCTAGAGTTATAAAAAGAAGTAAGGTATTAATCCTGATATCTGCAAGATACCAGATATATAAAATATGCAGAACAGAAATGAAATGCTAGGAATGACAGAATAACAGTAAAATATCCAACATAATCTTCACAATACACAGAAATGATATACGAAATAGCAACATAAATAGCACTTTGAATCAGATAGCAATGTTCACAGGCCTCTT
>JZKD02S2185673.1:369827-382340 GCA_000966675.3 Picea glauca
ACCCTCGACTCCTATTTATACTAAAAAGAAGCATCTAGAGGAAGATCCTTCTAGAAGCGGAAGCTTCTATTAGGTCTTCTTACATCCGCCTTATTCTATTTTATTGAAAGGTATTCTTAATATTGACCTTTATTACATCCGAATACATTGATCTACCTATGTGTGGGTTAGGACGTTAACAATATCATTGTGCACGAGATTAAGACATACCCAGACACTAAACCCATTCGACAATGAATTCACCCAGTAAATCCATGCAAAGTTGTTGCTATCAAGCTTGAAGTTGAGAAAATTCTTAAAGATGGATTTGTTTATCCTATGGCTTTGACTGATTGGGTATCCAATCTAGTTCCAGTGAATAAGAAACAAGGTACCATCTACCTTTGTGTAGATTATAGGGACATAAACAAGGCTTGTCCTAAAGAAAATTACCCGACCCCTTTTGTTGACCAGATCGTTGATGACTGTGATAGTAGATAAATCTTATCTTTAATGGATGGTTTCTCCCGCTATAATCAAATTAATATTTTACCTGCGGACCAACACAAGATCGCTTTTATTTTCCCTTGGGGAACCTTTGCTTACCGGAAATTACCCTTCAGTCTCAAGAATGTTGGCATGAATTTTCAGCGCGTGCTATGTCTTATTTCTTCCATGATATTAAACACATTGTTCAACCCTATCTTGATGATTTACCGATGCATTCCATGCGTCTCCAGGATCACCCGACACATTTAAGGGCCATTTTTGTATGTTGTCATTATTACCGTATTCGCTTCAACCCACATAAATGCATTTTTTGTGTGGATTATGTACGACTACTTGGTTTTATTGTGTTGATACATGGGATTCAAGTACACCCCTTGATGGTTGAGGGTATCCTTAATCTACCTCCTCCTTCCACTTTACGCCAACTCCAAATTTTGCAAGGGAAGGAAATTTTTTTGCGACAATTCAATCCCAATTACGTTGAATTGACGAAAGGATTCACTTGGCTACTCAAGAAAGGTTACGAGTTTGTATGGGATGATATTGCAAACAAAGTCGTCAAAGATTTGAAACTTTCCTTAAACCATATGCCATTAGTGTTCCCCCCTGACTATAGTCGGGATTACTTCCTCTACCTAGCAGCTTCAGACTCTACCATTTCCATGGTCTTAGTCCAAGAGGATGATTCACATGAAGAACATGTGATATACTATTTGAGTCGAATTCTCATGATTACCGAGAAAAAATACCTACATGTGGATAAACTGGCCTTGGCAGCTGTTCAAGTTGTCCAACGTTTTCATCATTATATCTTGTTACGTTGAACCACTATTATTTCCAATTGCAACCCTATGCAACACATCCTTAACCGAAAATTGCTAGGGGGAAAGTACTCCAAATGGATAGTGATTCTGCATGATTTTGACTTGGAATTCAAACACTCTAGGTCAAATAAATTCTTGGTTTTCGCTGAACTAATATGTGACCTTCCCTCCACTGAGACAAAAACGTGGTAGAGGATTCCTTCCCTGACGAATACCTTTTTTTGATCAATTGTGATGACGTATGGTACAGAGATATTATTATCTATCTCCAGACTCAAACTTTATGTCCAGACCTATCTAGTATAGATCATCATCGTATACGCTATCAAGCTCGACAATACATCATTCTCATTGATACCCTTTATCGCCGCGGTATTGAATCCATTTTTCGACAATGTCTCACTTATGATGAAGCTGAGAAAGATTTGAATGATTGTGACTCTAGATCATGTGGAAATCATATGTCTGGGTATGACACTACCCAAAAGATCTTACGAGAGAGTTATTTCTGGCCTTCTTTGTTCAAGGACTACATCAATGTTGTTCAGAAATACCATGCTTTCCAAACATATAATAACAAAATAAGATCTCATCTTGCTCCCTTACATCCTGTAGTTTTCGTTGGTCGATTCACCAAATGGGGAATTGACTTCATGACATGTAACCCTCACTTGGTCAGGGGGCATGGATACATCATTGTAGCTATGGATTATTTCACTAAATGGGTTGAGGCAATGCCTACATTTGATAACACTGGGAAGACTGCAACATTGTTCATATTCAATCACATCATTAATCGGTTTGGTATCCCTCAAGCTATCATTACTAATCACGGTAGTCATTTTTGAAATTTCATGATGTCCGAACTTACTGAAAATGTGGGTCTTTGCCATGAAAACTCAACCCCCTATTACCCACAGGCCAATGGCCAAGTTGAAGCAATCAATAAATTCCTCATTACTATGCTTCGATGGATGATAGGAACTCATAAGACAAGCTAGAACACGATGTTGTTCTCAACATTATGGGCCTACCGTACATCCGTTAAGTCTTCCACGGGATTTACACTTTTTCAACTAGTTTATGGTATTGAGGTTATCTTGTCAATTGAATGTGAAATACCGTCTCTCGAACTGGCCGTTGAAATTGTCCCTAATACCTCTGCCGATGAAAAACATCTTTTGTATTTGATGCAACTAGATGAAACCCATTGCGATGCCTCCTGATTTATTGAGACTCAGAAGAAACGTGTTAAATCCCAATATGACAAGCATGTCAAGCCACATGTTTTTTCTGAAGGTGATATAGTTCTCCTTTATGAACAAGATCGTGATTTTCTAGGGGCTAGTAAATTTGAGGCCATGTGACGAGGGACTTATATTGTCAAACATGTGTTGGAGAAGGGAGCTTATGAGCTAGTTGATTATGATGGAATCCCTTTGAGTGAACCCAGAAATGGGATTTACTTAAAGAAGTACTATGCTTAAGTCATATTTTCATGAGTTCTTGTACTTTTAGTGTATCATACTCTTGTGTGATTTTTCGTTGTTTCGTTTCAACCTTCAGCTGCTTACCTTGCATTCTACTTGGTTTCCATATGTCGGTGTCTTCACTACCCTATGTTGGCTTCGCTGATGGCACTAGTTGAAACACTTAGAACTTAGCATCTGCTGCTTGGGAAATATATGCACCTACAGATGAATTGATTAGTCTACATGGTATTTTCCTTGGTCGTGCAAGTAAAAATATCACAGAATATAGTGAAGTCATTGAATTTCTAACCGACGTTGTGTCACTTGGAATCTGTCATCTTTTTGTAAGACTCGATTCGTAGTTAGTAGTCATACAGTTGAGTAATGTTTACTCCATTCGAATTCCTATGTTATTAAGGGTATAGTTATGAATTTGCATCTTGGAAGGCCATTTTTATTACATTGAATATCAACACATTCCTAGATATGTAAATACATTGACAAATGCTTTAGCTAATTATGTGTTAGATAGACATTTGAGAAATTTATAAAATCCAATCACACTTTGCATATACAACAAGTAAACCAGTAGAAGCCTCATATATATATGTATATATATATATAACGATAAAAGTGTTACAAAAATTGTTTTTGTCCGAAGACCAAAATATCAAAAATGTGAAGCACTTGGCTTCATATAGAAAAAGAGCATCAAGGATGTTGATCGTTATAACATGTGATTGCTCGTGCTAACTTGTAGAGCAGTCAAGAGATGGAAGAAGACACGCCCACTATATGGTGTTGATAATGCCTCAAGATATTGTCGATGGAGGCATCCGGTATGTTCATCGTAATCCCCTCTAGATTTTTCTCCATAATCTCGTAGTCAGCAGCCGCTACTCTTTCTATGTCATATTGCTCCCCTTACCTTTGGATGGGAGATGAACCTGGAGGTCGGTAAGGTCCCACGTCTGCATCATCAAAAGAGCATTTGATCATTCATCAGATAAATAACACATAAAAACATTTTATATTAAAAATAAAAATAAAAATTATAAAAACAAAATGTGCTTCTTACCTATGTCCCCCCATTGGGAGCGCTAAGGAAGAACCAAGTCCAAGTCACCTCGAAAGTCTACACCAGCATAGGCATACTCATCTACCATAATCATTTGGTTCCTCAACCAGTCAAATAAAACATCATTATATTTGACGGTAGGACCAGTCACATGTCATGCCATGAGGTCAACCCACCTCTTCATTCTTGGAACATGTGGGGAAGGTATACCCCACTCTACCTGCAGGCATAAATATGGGACCCTCTCCAGGAAGAAGGACACCAAAATCAAACCGTATCTGAATTGTTTCAGGTCACCATTTCTCCACTTGGTTAATTGTTTTTTCATGCTTCTAATAACCCCGTCACACTAGTTGAAAACTCAGGGCTCCATGCATTCCAGTGCATACTGGAAGTATCTTTGAAGAGCCACATGGGGAGTTGCGCTTTCTACCATGCGCATGATAGTGTAGAGGACCGTCCGTGGAGTCAATTCACGGACATCTCTGATAGCGAATTTACTGCTATGTTTCTGAGTACTAGGTATGCAATGCTCACTAATATAGTGACTCATGGGCTCGCCACCTCCCCTGCTACCTGTCAGTATAACTCAGGCCCCATGATGAGACAAACCAGTCAAGAAATAGATATCCACCATATCTATCGTTAGAATGTGTGCCCCCACACAAAATTCCTATTGATTCACGTCCCACATATGAACCAATTATTCTAGTAACGTCAACTAGGCCCTCATGCCCTAGATCTTGAAGAATTTTAGCAGTCCACACTGCCAAAGGGAATTTACTATTCCCGAGTAATTCCCAGAAAATTAATCTTCCACCTCATGCTCTCTCTCTTTCCATTCCAACATTCTTACTGTAGAAAACCTACAATAGAACATAAAAGAGGGATTAACATCTTCATCTCTTCCATGGAAACGTTTTATTGGAAAATACATCTAAAAAAACTTTTTGATTTGTGCACGTCACAAGCTAGGTGATATGTACAGTGTGGAGTCGTCACAGGCTAGATTAAAGGCTATCTGCGATGACCATGGGTTGTCACAGGGCACGATATAGGGAAACTACGACGACCTCCATGTGCGAGTACCCTTGAAAACTCAACCCAAAAATTCATGTCTAACCAATGAAAAGAAAAAAATGATCCATGAAAAGTTGAAAGAGATGAAAATTACCTGTTTAGCGGAGACCATTCATCAAATGATCAATTGTGCCTCCCACAATCCACAATGAAAGTTTGAGGTAAAATGGGGGTTTTGGAGAAAAATTTTTGTGGAGTAACAATGAAATAGTAAAAATAAGTTTTTACCTATTTTTATTACTTTTTCACTTTTATTTTTATATTATTTTATATGCATTCCACCTAAACCCTAAAGTTCTAACGACATTGCAAGTGTTTGGTTTTTGCAGATGAAAAACCTAGGAGTGAAGTATTGAAAAAGGATGCGTCTTTTGGTTTTCTTTTATACATTTGTCGCATGTACATATCCTTTTAGAGCTTTTCAAGAAAAACTCTGAGCTTAGGTTTTGTTCCTTCTCATGCTCATAAATCAATGAGAATGTGACCGAGTATAATTTTGTCATGTTTTCGTACTCGTAATGGTAACATGAAAAATGAAACCCATGGAGTATCCTTTAAGATCTTTTCATGCTCCATAAAAATGAAAAGATTGTTGAGTGACCTTGTTCTTTTCATTCTCCTAAACGTATTTGAAGAGAAAATTTCATGGGAGGTAGGTTATCACTTTTTTGGTCTCATCATATCAACTTACGAAAAAGGAACTTATGGAATCGTCTTTAAGTGTTTTTCAAACTCTCTCAACATGAAAAACCATCAAGTTTTATCTCTTTGGACTCATTAAACAAACATCAAAATACCCACATGGGACCGAACCACTCCTTCTTAGGGTTCGTTAAATGTACTATGAGGGACTCATCCAAAGGATGAGCTTACATCAACAAGAATATGTTATCCTCCTCAAGCTTGCATAAAAATAAAGAGGTACTCGCCAGAAATGGTGGGGTAAAATTTGGGAAAGAAATGTTTCTTTGTATCCGTGTTAGTGGCAGTAATAGTCGCTCTTGAACATGACACCCCACTTTCATCATTTGAACCTGGGTTGGGAAATACATTTGTCTCTTGTTTGACTATATGTATGTTCGTATGTTGGGTCCTTCTTGATTCCATTCTTCCAATAACATTGTCATTTTGTTCATATGTTCAAGATAAGTCTAGCCTTAATAAGCCTCCTACCGAGTTGAGCATATGTAGTTATAAAATTTCTACCATGTCGGCCTTCCATGTTTCAGTTTTGAATCGTTTCACACTCTGATCTATCTCAAATTTGTTACTTATTTTGTGTCATTGATGGGGGATACATCAAGGCCCTCCTGTGAAGAGTCTTTTCCTATCAACTTCAACTCATTATCTAGGAACAATACCTAGAAATCATTTTGTGCCTTAGAGCCTGCATGACTCAATGGCAGGTTTCTTTGCTTTCAACAATGGGTTCACATCATTGGCCCCTGATTGGAGGATTCCCTTGAGTGTTCGACCTCAACTCCTTTATTCACACTCGTCAGATTGTACTGGGGTACCTTGGGAGTCATTGAAATCAATGGTGATTTCCCTCGCACTTGTTAATGGTTCTCATCATTTACTGGTAATCAAGTGGTTTCTACCATGTTCGAATTCGTCATCTATAATTGCATGGTTAGATTCGTACTTAGGGACGATGGAAATGAAGACCCTGTATCATACCATTCTGGTACAGGTTGTGATAGAGTATTCATGATTTGTATTGGTGCATAGATCCACTTTGTATGTCTCGTGGCTATGTCTATATTTGAGTCATTTTAGCGCATAAATCCATAGTGTATTCTGGGTGGCTATGTCGGTTTCACATTGACATGGATCCATGGTGTATATTTTGTGGCCATAGCTCATTTGACATTTTGTAATCTGAGTATGGGAATGCCTACCTCGGAAAATGGTATATCATTATGATGATGCTTGACTATTTGCAGCTTCCTAACTAATGTGATCTCTGTTTCCAACACACACATTCTACAAAGTATTTTGGATGTCACGCGTTCCATCCTCATACTTTGAGGGGCATTCTGTTACACATTATTTTTTTCATCTTAGTGATCCATTGACAACATGTGTTAGTGTTCCCAAAAAGAGCCTTTCTTCAAGAGGAAAGTGACTAACTTTCTCTTATCAAAAACCTTGTCAAGGAGGGTCGTCGTAGGCTACACCATAAGTAGGGTGAAATGATTCCTAGTCGCCTCCCTCTGCTCTAAATCTATATTGTGACATCTCCGCAAGATGACCTAAAGCTAGGGTGAGACAATGTCAAAAGGCTAATAAAAGGTTAAGTTTCATGAAATTTCTAGAAGGGGATATTCTAGAAGGTGAGGTGGTGTCCGTATGACTGGGATCCTACTCGCTTCTATGATTTGGTGGGATCATCCTAATCTCTTTAACCATCTCTCTTTCCCCTATATAAATATGGATCTCTCATGGAAAAGGTTAATTAATAACAAAAGGTTGAATAAGCTAAGATTGCATGGAGATTTCTACATTAGATCATTCTTGAGAATCTCATTTTAGTTCATTAAGTTATTGTGGATATTCTTCATTCAAAATTGGAGCAAGTGTGTGTTGGAGAAAAGGGTCATCAGAAGGGGACCTTGCAAAATCAAGGCTTTGGTTGTAATATCCACTTTCATTATTATATAATACAATGATATGTTTCTTTCCCATAAAACTCATCTCATTTTATTGTATGATTCCTTGAACACATACATAGGTTCTCGTTGAGTATATTATTTATTTCACTTTATTTGGCTTGTGTTCCCTTGTAGATCCAATATCATAGGAGCACCGGAGTGGAGATAGGATGAAAATGGTAAGAGGAAGCGATATTTAAATGGTATGTTGCCCATCTCTTGCTAGATAGTAAACTCAATGATTAGAGCTTAGGGAAAGCATCATGTTCTGTTATGTTTTTTTCTAGATCTAGGTGGATCTAGAGAGATATGTTTATGTCCGCATTTACCAATAATTCCCATAACACCTAACCAACAAACTCTAGACAACCAGTCCAAGACACATGAAAAAAAGGGTAAAGTTAAAACGAAGAATGACATTAGGAAGTGGCGTGACTTCCACAAAATCCCCTAGCACAACACTGAAGAATGTTGCTCAAAACAGTCATTGGTGGCCGAAATCAAAGACATGGAGCCGAACCTTGATTCGAAATCCGATCCAGAAAATATTGAAAAAAAATAGATCATCAACACATACCCCACTTCTACTGTCACAACCACAAAAATTCAGCTAGAAGAACTAGTAGATCCTGAAGAGGGGGTGCACCTCTTCCATTCACAAATGTGGGTGAAGAGGACCCCATTGCATTTAATTTCTGATAACAAAAGCGAGAAGAAATTCATCTTAGCTAAGGTCATCAAAAAGTTGGGTTTGTTGACAACACCACACCCGCAACCATACAACATAGGGTGGCTTCATCGGGGATAAGATCTTCGCGCTAGCCAAGAGTGTTGCATGTCCTATGGCATCCATCCCTTCAAGGATGAGGTAGTGTGTGATATTTCCCCTCTTGATTTTTGTGATTTTTTTTTGGGCCAACCATATATGTGGAAACATCATGATGTCTATGATTCTAGACCTCGTAGTTTCATTATTACTCTGGGAGGTCAGTTCTATAGGATAACAAAGGTAGTTTCGACTACTGCTCTTCCAAACAAAGAACACAAGGTAATCTCTCATACTGCAAAATTCATCCTCTTCACAGTCTATTCAAAGGATGCACAAAAGACCACTACAACCATTGCAGTCTCAACACCTTCTATTGAACAAAAATAGATTCTCGAAGAGACAAAAGATAGTGTTTCTTCACCTACAATGTTACCTACATAATGCCCCATCCAACCTAGAGACAACAGGTTGGTGGAATAGATTCAACCCCTCCAACAATAGGTTTTTGACAGTCTTCCACAAGCCAAGAAGCACAACTTCTCCAATAAGGCACACAACTCACCAAGCTTCAGATTTAGAAAATGCTTTCCCCTCTTCCCTGAGAACTCAATACAATGGAGATCATTGCTTCCTAAGAGGGGAGGATTGATCTAGGTGGATATTGGTGGCCACCCACCTGTTCCATATGGCTCCTCTTGTCAATTTTTAGTGCAACACATTCTTCTATACTTATTTGTAATTGTGGGTTTTGTTGTTCCTGAGATTAAACTTAAGGATCAAAGAGTAATGTCAGGCATCAGGAAAGTTTAAGAGAGTGTTTTTTAAAATTTATTTTTCTACATTAGTTATATGAGAAAAATTCCTTAAATGAAATTAACAGTATGGCAACACAGAGGTCGTTTTTCGTGTCTGAGTAAAAATTATAATATCAAATGATGTGAGAGAAAACTACAAAACTGTAAAACAAAGCAAGGAATCAATTGTTGACGAGTCTCACCTTGTTGTAGTATAAGAAAATAGATAGTGGAACCTTTAAATAAAGTATAATATACAATAATCCACATAGCTCACAGGTCTTGATTTACTCACAGTAAATGCAGAGGAAAAACTGTTGATTTAACAAATTACTGATGAAATATGATTACAGTAGTTGTTAAACTAAATTGAAATCAAACATTTATCAAGGAATGCATAAAGGAATGTTGAGATATGGAAAACCAGAGGAAACAGATAACCCAAACTAAACAAAATTTTGAATCTCTGTCTGCACTTCTATTAATACACAATAAGGAGAGTTTTCTCTATTAAAATCAGCGAGAAGTATCCCTTAATAGATCTTCAATCTATGAATTTATACAAAACTATCACAACTCAAAATGGTTGGACTTCTCATAATTTAAAATAGAAAATATTTAAAATAAGAAATCAGAATCATAGATAATGATAAGATTCGTTGGCAATCTCTGTCTCTTCATCTGCTGACTGAAACACTTCCTTTCCTTCATTTTTTTTGGCCGGTGTTATCCGTAATTTTGGTCATTGTGATGATGTCATGATGATGTTATGATGATGGAAAATCAAGCTCTTCACTAAGAATACTTTCTTGAGAAAAGTTACAATTGTCTTCTTCCAGAAATCACACTTTTGAAGAATGTTCGCAGGCTACCTATATATTCACCTGCCAGAATGCCTAATTCTCGCAGGCTGCATTAAGCTGGGGTGCGAACCTATCACAATGTACTCATTGTCAGGGTGCGAACATGTTCTTAAAGATGAAAAAGATAAAAATCTCGAACCTTCTAGAAGGGAATCTTCTAGAAGGGTGAGTAGGCTTTCGAATGGTTATTCAGGTGCTGGCATTCCAGATATCTTGAGATCATTTCTTATCCAAGTAACTAATCTATCTTCTCCTATATATTGAGGAGATTTCTCATGGAAAGGGTTAAGTTAAGCAAGTAGCAAGTTAGCAAGAGATTGATTAGAGAATTAGTGCAAGACTGTATGGAGGACTGATGCTACAGCAGCTAGAGACAACAACAAGGTCATCAAAAGTGGTTGATTTTCTTCATGCATGAGAAAGTGTGTGTGTCAGAGCTAGGAGCCATCGAAAGGATACCTACGACATCAAGGCTTGGGTTGTAAGTTTAACTTTCAATTAATTCAATACAGTAATATGTCCCTTTCCCATAAAGATGATGTCACTTTATTACATAACTCCTTGATCATATGTATAGATTAGCTATTGAATATATTAATCTGCCTTTACTTCGATTAGTTTGTACTGTTGTGATCTGAATGGTGCAAGAGCATTGGATCAAAGCTTGGAACAACAGAGACATAAGGAAAGCGTTCATAAGGTATTTCCATAATCCTTATCTCTTAGTTCATTCAATAGGTTAGATCTAGGGAAAGTGTATTATTCTATCATGTTTTGTTCTAGATCCAGGTGGATCTAGGGAGATCGGTTTCTGTCTGCACTCACGGATTTATCCTGAAACAAAATTGGTGATTCCAATGGGGACCTATCCCTTTTTTATTTATGGTTTTTGAATTTTCTGTGGCCATTTTCTCTATTTTCCTTTTTCTCCTGTTTTGTCAGTGTCTGAGTCCTCGGGATACCCTTAGAGACCTTCTGAGTCTATAAGTCAGTTTGAATTTTGCTTTCTTTTTCAAAATTTTCATTATCTCCAGGAATTCTCGCATTGTGTCCATTGACAGCCTGCGAGAACCAGGAAAGTTCGCACTCTGCATATATAGTTCAGTGCAAACAGTTCGCATCTTGCATCAAGGTAGCCTGCGAGAATACTATCTTCTCGCACTGTGTTCTACTACTTGCCTGCGAATAGATTTTTTGAAATTTTTGAATTTAAGTTTTGACTTTGTTAACCGCATATATCTGTTGATTTACACCTTTTTGGCTTATTGGATCATTGGCTTACATTCCTCTTGCTTTAGTTTGTTTGCTTGAACTGATCTAGGGTTTCTAGGTTTTTTCTTGCCTTTGTAGCTTGACTTTCATTTCTTATCTCTTGTCGGCATTTTCAGTCTCTCTGATTTCTGGAATTGAGTGTGTCTGACTGGCTGAGAACCAGTGATTGGTTGGGAGTTGAGTGTTTGGTGTTTCTCTTGTGCTTGTTGGTTCGAAAGGACATTTTTCATTTGCATTCAAAAGCTCCTTTGTTTGCTTTTGTTTTTACTTTCGTTGAAAGTTTTGGTTGGGTTTTCATTGATTGATTATTGATGGTTTGATTTTCTTTTCTCAGTAATCAGAGTTCTTCTTGGAAAGTGAACTGCATGTTTTCTTTCAAGATTTTGTTTTTGCTTTTTGAAAACATTGAAAATCAAGTTTTAGAGTTTATTTGAAAAAGACATATAGAACTTGCTCATTGATAAATGATTGTTTGTATTGACATCTGAAAGGAAATTGAGAATTGCATTTGCATTACAGTATTGAAATTGATTCAGAAAAATACTCTCTCCCATAACTAGGATTCATGCAATGAAAAGAATTATATTTCATCATTATCCTTTCATTATTTGGGTCCGAGTCATACATCACGAGTTTCACTTCCGTTACCTTTGAGTAAACAACAGCTTTTAAAAACATTGCATAATATTAAAATTGATCTAGTAACTCTTTTCTAGGGTTCTTTTAAACCAACATTTAGCTAGGCTAGTGATTTGGAGTAGGAAGAGAGATACACTCTCCAAAAGCTCAAAAACAAACAATAGCATCTTGAGTTAGGGCATGTTAAATTCCATTGGCAGCATATTGTCCTGGGAAGCCCTTCTAACATAAGGGTCAAGCACTAGGTCACATTGGTGTTGGCAGAGTTACTAACCTTGCTTTGTTGACATCGGTGTAGAGATTGCATGTATTACGGGGATCACTCCGAGGTATACCCACAATTATGAGTGGAAGCCTTTGAGTTGGTTTCGAGCTTGATACCCTGCCCTTGCGTGTGGATTGGACTGACGACTATTCCCCCAGGCTGTACTGTTGTTTGTGGTGACCTTAGTTGCCTATCTCTATAGGTTCTTACCCAAGGTGACTGTGGAGGGGAAAGTCTTCATGGTACCTGGAATCGACGTTGATCAAACTCACTCGGGCTCCTTGGAGGGTATACCCACAATTATGTGTGGGAGC
>JZKD02S2185673.1:393701-404747 GCA_000966675.3 Picea glauca
ACTTTATTACATAACTCCTTGATCATATGTATAGACTAGCTATTGAATATATTAATCTTCCTTTACTTCGATTGGTTTGTACTGTTGTGATCTGAACGGTGCAAGAGAATTGGAGAAAATCTTGGAACAATAGAGACATAAGGGAAGCGTTCATAAGGTAAGTCCATAATCCTTATCTCTTAGTTCATTCAATAGGTTAGATCTAGGGAAAGTGTATTATTCTGTCCTGTTTTGTTCTAGATCCAGGTGGATCTAGGGACATCGGTTTGTGTCTGCACTCACGGATTTATCCTGAAACAGACGGGATACAACTGAATCTGATCTTATTAATGGTTTGACATATATTTCTGGCGTTCTTTTTTTGCTTCCATTTGTCCCTCAAATATGTCGATAGCATGCGCATGTTCTTTACTTGTTTCCGGATGTGCTTGTTTTCCCATATTTAATACATTGGATGCATTTACTCACCAATTTCACCACCAACCCTGAAGGCTTAGTTTCTTCATTCACCTCGAAAGTGTATAAATTCCTCTCTACCTGAGGCAAATTTTCTCATATCCTTTTCACTCCTTGAGATATGACCTATAATTGCAATCTTGGGTTTACTATCCATATATTTATATGAAGGAGATCAACCTGGTTCATTTTGTGAATGGTTGTCAGAGCTTCTTCTTTTCTTGTTCTGGAATTATACTAGTTCTTTTCTATATAAATTTGACACAGGGCTTCAAAGATAACATTTCCTTCAAAATCAATTATTACTTTGTCTAGTAATGACAATGCTTCTAGACAAGCTTCATTTACCTCTCTGGAAAGTCTTTTTCTTTTTGCTAGATTTGTTTCCCAAGCATTTAAAGTTATATCACCTCTTATTTGTTTAGAAAGAGAAAGTCGAGGAACATCTGAGACATCATCCTTTGGTACCAATAAGACAACCTCTTGAAACTTCACTCGAGATGAGCGATCTTATATTTCTTTGATGTAGATTTTTTTCAGAGAAATATCTACTGCCTAGTAGCAATTCTAGATGGCATCCACCTTCATAAAAATATCCAGTTGGGCCTTTTCCAATTTTTCATTTATTTCACTTGCTTGAGTCTGGAAAGCTGAAATATCCACTGAGGTACTTTTGGTCAACTCCAACTTAACTTGAAATTGTTTTATTAGTTCAACATGTTGGGTGATCAGTCCTTGATTGAATTGTGAATTACTTTGGAGCTCATCAAAGTTGGTCTATAGTTGTTGAATTTGTTTCTTATCATATTCTTTGATCTGCTCGAAGTCTCAACTCATTCTATTCTAGACAGTCTTCTCAGTTGTGTGTATTTTCTTTTGAATATTTTCTACCAACATGGATTTCTGTTGTAGTTGTTCGGCCAAATTTTCCACAAACCATTGATTAGCAGTGGCGAAAGCACCCAACGAACCTGCAACTTCCTTTGCAAATTTTGTATCGTCTCGTTTATGTCCATTATACACCATTATTTTCCTTTTGACTATCATGGATGATTTTAGGGGCTAAATTTTGCTCATGGGCTATTTTTCCATGTTTTTTCCAAAAACGAGATTCGCTATTTTAAAAATGATTCGCCCAAATTCTATAGGATAAAATTATTTTACCTCAAAAATCGCCAAAATTTTATAAAAAATATATAAAATACTTATAAATTTGAATATTTTTACAAAAATATCACCAAACATGTATAGTTGACATATGAAGGATTAGTAAGATTCGCCAAGGTTTCTACATTTTAAAATAAATTTCCATCCTTAAAATCATCCCTGTTGACTATCGCTCCATTGTTTTGATGTGTTTCTCATTTAACGATAACCCTCTGTTTCTTGTTGAAGAAGAAGTCTGAAGGGGGGATCTCTTCGAGAAATATTGGGGTGATATCACCCACATAAATGACTTTGGAACCAAGATTCTCGAAACTTGACTGCAATGGTGTTAATCAAGTAATATGGGTACCTATCTCCATGGATGGTTGTTGCTCAACGATATGGGTAGTAGATGTCATTGGTGTAGAAGGAGATGTATCTTGCCCTTTGTTAGCACCAGGAGTCACTCTTGGATTGTAGCATAAGTAATCCCAATAACCATCTATTTATATGTCATAGGTTGTTTATAAAGGGTGACCAAATGGGATTAAACTTAGAATAATATCATTTTAAATCAGAAAAATGGGTTGGAAATACAGAGCTAGGTGAGGTCTTGATCTAACTAAGGCTAGTAAGTTTGCATAGTGGTGAGTAGGTGGAGGAAAAACGAGTGAGGAATGAAATTCTGCTCTGGACATCCGGTCTTCCAGCATCCTTTGGAGGAAAAGTCTCAGATATGAGATTCTCTCATATCTGAAAACTTCAAGAAACTTAAAATGTTGCAAAAACCGATATAATAAAACCTACATTATATATTCATTACAACACTCGATTGGATCATCCATGCCCGAGATTTAAGAGTCAAAAGAAAATAATAAAGAAGAGGTTGGTTTCCATTAAACAAGAAGTCTCAAATATCAGTCTATAACCAGAGAAACAGACGCCTCACTAAAACTTTACAATTGGGAGCTTAGCTCTACCATCGATACTAACCCAATGGAAAAAATGCCTACATATACTTAGAACTAGCTCTACTGCCTAAAATGCGATCATGTCATACATTCAAGGCTTTACGTTGATGAGCTTCTCTATCAGGCTGTGCATGCAGACGTTGGTCAGACTTCCCATGCAATCTTATGTCAGACGTGATCTATGTCAGGATGGACTGACAGCTTGCCTCTGCACTTTGTCCCTTTCTGACCTTCTATTTATGGAAGGAGACGATGTCTCACTCACCTTCCACAGTTTCATTAACTGATTTATCGGGATCTGAGTGAACAGAGTCAATGCCCATGCTTGGAGACATGGTTGTCTTTCTTTTACTTTCTGGGCCTTGTTGGATGCATATGGGGAAGATTGGTCGACGACCATGGATGCTGACGAGGAGGAATGGATGAGGTGAATGGTACAACTATAGCAGGATACGATGCATGTTCAGTGACCTAGTGGAAGGACATGGCAGTGATGTAGTGGGGACAAAGGGTGTGGTGGCGAAGGGAGAGTGGAGATAATCATATAGGTGGAGATGACATGGGAGGTATATGGAAGGAGGTGAGAGGTGGAGGTAGAAAGAGGGATGTGACATGAGATGAGGAGTGGAGTACACATGGCAGGCGAGGATAAGTGAGGAGTGGCACTGACACAACGGCAGGGAGAGGACAAGTGAGTGGAATAAATTTGTCAGCAGGAGGTGAGAGTGATAAGCGAAAGTGGTAAGTAGTATTTTTGAAGGGGGGGATGTGGTAAGAGGTTTTAGGTGGGGGGGTCCAACATCATGAGGAGGCACCACGATAGTGGGGGGCCTGCACTGGGAAACTACCATATCATACCCCCCCCCCCTTGTCAAGTGCAAAAAGGGGGTGGGGGTACGGAATTGACCCTGTGTCGTAGATCTAAGCACGTAGATTTTGGTCGCCCATATCTGCTTGCTTCTTATCAAAACGCGCTCTTGCACCTCAAACTTAGGATAAGTGGGTTTTTTACCCACTTCTTGCCATTTTTTCGCCAAAGGGGGTCACTTCTTATGAAAACAACCCCCTTACTAATTTATGTGATAACATTAGGCTCCATGAGGGATGGCTTGGTCCTTGTGAGATGCCAAGAAATATTTTGTAGTTTCAGTGCCTTGTTGTTGGGCTATGGAGTCAATTATGAAATGAAAACAAAAACAAAATAAAAACAATATTTACAATACATGACAGCCAGTTGTGGCTCATGTAAAACATTTCTTTAGGAAATGCCCATTCATAGGGCCATTAAAAACTTATTCTCCCTTCAAGTCCTGCAACTTGTAAGTATTATTTGAAAATATTTCAGATATTGTGAAAGGCCCAATCCATAGGGATTCAAACTTGTTGTGATTTCCTCTGTCCTGCCTAGGTGCATCCCATTTAAGAACTAGATCTCGCAGCTAGAAATCTTCTTTTTTTGCATTTCTGTCAAAGGCTAGCTTGATCCTTTGTTGACGGTCATGAGCTTTGTCCATCACCTTCTCTCTAGCTCACTGTACATCCACCAGTTGATGAATCCTTCTGATCATATCATCAGGCTCTCCTTGATAATCCTGAAATAATTTTTCTACAGGTAGAGCCAGCTGAGAGGGAAAAACATCTTCTGTCCCATAAACAAGTTGGAAATGGGAGATACCTATGGATCTTTTTTTTGTCACTAGATCATCCCACAGGGAAAATTTTATCTTTGAATCTGATGCCCTCTTATTTTATTCTAACATCCTTTTAATAAGCTTGATTAGAATTTTGTTAGAGGACTCTGCCAGTCCATTTCCTTGGGGATAATAAGGAGTGGATTGAATTAATGAAATCCCAAATTACTCATAGAACATGATCAAATCCTCAGACTTGAAAGATGCAACATTATCGGTAATGATCTTGTTTGGACAACCAAACCTTGCCATAATATCTTCCAGAAAACTAATGATCACTTTGTGCGAAGAACTCCTAGTGCGGATGGCTTCTATCCATTTGGTGAAATAATCTGTTGCATTTAATATCCACCTTTGTTGACCACTTGAAGCAGGATGAATTTCCCCAATGAATTCCAACCCCCATTGTTGAAAGGGTCCTGAAGCTACTACAGGCTTTAGTGGCAGATATTTGAGCTACCTCTTTCCTGAGAATTTTTGACATTTGATATAGGCTCTGGTATTTCTTCAAACATTAGTGAATAAAGTGGGCCAGTAGTACCCAGCCCTGAGAATTTTGTAGGCTGTGGTCTTCCAGAAATTTTTTCCCCCACATAGGCTGATATGAAAATCAAACATAATTATTTGGGCCTCTTGTGGGTCTAGACATCTTAGAAGCACTCCTAGAGGGTCTTTCCAATACAAGACCTGGTCAATAAGGCAATACCTAACTGCTTTGAGCTTTAAATATCTTGCCTTATTTTTTCCATACCATCAGGGGGCTTTAACTCTTGCAGAAAATATAATATGTCTCCATACCAGGTGCATTATGATAGTGGAGGGGTGCCCTGAGGATTTCCATCAGACCATTCAGCCTACTTATTTTCTGAGAAAATGTTGATGAAGTTAAACCCAGAGCCTTACAATTGGATTCAACCAATACCTTGGCTAAACCCTGACCTTTAACTAGCTTGCTAGGTTTTATTTCCAGATCAAACTCAAGTATTTTGGTAATCCATTTGTTCCTCCTCCCATCTATGTCTGGCTGAATGAGAATGTCCTTCACAGTGACTGAAGGGACATATGCAATAATCCTTGAATGAAGGACATAGATCCTGAAAGACTTGAGGGATTTCACCAATGAATAGGCTTGCTTCTCCATGATGTCATATCTGATCTCTGCATCCCTCAATTCCCTGCTAAAAAAGGATATAGGCTGTTCCAATCCCTCAACATTTTTCTGCAACAAAACAACTGCTACTGTATCAAAAGAAGAAAAAGAAAAAATCAGAAAATCCTTGGAATAGTCAAGACTGATAAGCACAGGTGCCTCAGTCAACGCTTTCTTAATTTGGATGAAAGATTCCCTGGGTTCAACAGTCCACTTTATTTCATTCCCCTTCCTGAGCATGGTTGTGATATGCTTCACCAATTAAGAAAAATTTGAAACAAACCTCCTTAGAAAGTTAATCTTGCCCAGAAAAGACTGGACCTCTTTCCTGGACCTTGGGAGTGATAATGTTTGGATTGCTTCCACCCTACTGGGATCGATATTGACTCCCTCGGATGATACTATGTGGCCGTGAAACTTTCCCTCCTTTGCAACAAACATATATTTCTTTGGATTTAAGGAAAGACCAAACCCTCTACATTTCAAGAAGACCTTCCTCACATGACAACAATGTTCCTTATCAGATCTAGAAAAGACTGTTATGTCATCCATTTAGATCACTACAAACTGATCCTTTTCCCCAATGAAGGCTATGGCCATGGCTCGCTGAAATTTTTCCCCTGCATTCATCAATCCAAAAGGCATTTTGGCATACATGAATGTGCCCCAAGGAGTGATGAAGGTTGTTTTTTCTCTATCCTCGGGCAGGACTGATATCTAATTGTAGCCCGAAAAGCCATCAATCATGGATATCCTTAATGCACTAGTTACCCTTTGTAATATATGTTCCATCTTTGGCAAGGGGTAATTGTCCTTCTTTGAGCCCCTATTCAGATTTATGAAATTGACATAGAGTCTAATTTCTCCACTTTTCTTTCTCACTCAAACCAGATTGGCGACCCATTCAGAATATCTTAAGGGGAAAATTATTTGGGCATACAATAGCTTCTTTACTTCTTTCTCCTCAACAGGCAGCAACATAGGATTAATCTATCTTAACTTCTTCCTAAATGGATTAGCCTCTTCTCTTAGTGGGATCTTATTCTCAATGACAACAATGTCATATGTTTTTAGGTCTTCATCGGTCCAAGCAAAAACATCAGAAAATTCCCTTAATAACTCAGCATACTCGGTCCTCTGCTCTCTTGTCAAGTTGCTTGACAACTTGAAAAAGTTTGGCTCCTTTTCTATGCGATGTTACACTCATATGTATCATCATTATCATTTGAGATTTTACCCTTTGCTGCCACATCATTTCTATCAAAAATCCTTTCCAAAGGAACAAGTCCCTTTGGAATGTGATTGCTAGGTAGTTGAACAATATGATGATCAACAATCTTGTTCAGAAGATCATCAACATAAGGGACAGCTTCAGAAGAAAGGTCTTGATCAATGTGCAATGCAAAGAATTCATCAACAGTCTCCAAGAATCTTTTGATTTCAAGATCATCCTCAAAAACCTTCTAATGTTTGACATTGTCAGGTATGGAGGGCATGTATTTCACTTATGTATCATACCTGAGCTTGGGTGGCAGAAGGACTCTGAAATTGCCCATTGAAATAGCCAGTGAATCAACCACAGTGTTTTCTCCTTTTGGAATAAATGATATATTGAAAGCTAGAAAAAAACTGTCAATAAGGTCCCAGGCTTCGTTTCTGTAGCTCCTAAGCTGAGGGTGTTTGGTCTGATAAATATTTTTGATTTGCTGAATAATCAGCTCGGCATCCCCAAACACAGATATTTCTTTAATCCCCATGTCCTTTGCAGCCCTTAAGCCCAAAACAAGAGCCTCATACTTTGCCACATTATTGGTAGCTTCAAACTCTAACTTGTATGACAGAGATATAGTTTCCTAAACAGGGGAAACCAAAACTACCCCAACGCCAACACCACCTTTAGAGGAATCTCCATCAAAGAAAATTTTCCATATAGAAGTAAGTGTGGAAGAATCTTTGTGGGGATTAATTGGTTGCTTTCTATGTTGAAGAGGAGCCTCAGGGGTGTTGGTGAGATGCAACAAACTGGATCCCAAATCAGTATCAATGGAAAAGATGGGATGATTGGTGGGGTCTGCCTCATCACTGATAATATAGGCCAACTAAGCTTCTTTGTACAGTCTTTTGTGTTCCCCTCCAAATATTGGAATGGTATCATATGTGAGGTCCATCTGTAACATTACCCCAATCCCTTTTATCCAATATCTTGACAATATCATGCCAAACTTGGGAGGAACATCAACCACCACAATATCCATGACCACACTTTTCATGGGAAACTGAAACAAGGTTACCACTAGATCTTTGATGACCCCAAGAAATTTCACCCTCCTTGAATCGAAAGAGTACAATTCATGATAGACATTTGTTACTTCCAGCTCGATCTCTTCCATGACTGTTTTAGGCATGAGGTTATGGGAAGCTCCTGAATCCATCAGAAAATTATGCAACACCTTATCATGTATGTTTAGAGATGTGTAGAAGAAAGGGGATGAATCATATCTATCTTCTACCATAGGGCCTAATATGACTGTTGTCTTTTCATCTTGGAGACTTATTGAGTCTTTGGAATGGTAATATGGCTCAGACTGCAACAGTTTAGAGAGGGACCTTTTGAAATCTTCATGTTTGACTAACTCTGAAATGGGCATAGGAATTCTTATTTTTTGAATTTCATGCTCAAAGTTAAAGGAGGAAGGAGGCTTCAAAATTTCTCTCACCTATGGGATGGGGTCTTTGGCTATCGGTGAGATATTATGAGTTTTCCTTTCCTTAGAAGTGATTGTTGCAGGCTTAGCAAGATTTTCTTTTATGAGAGGTTGATCAGGGATGTCATACTACACTTCTTTCTTCTTTGACCGGAGGCTATATTTATTGGGACTGCTACTGGCTTTCTCCCCCTTACTCAGCTCATTTATTTGATTGGTCATGAGGAATTATTCATATGCATATTGAGTTAAATGAGGAACTAAGGAGGTGTCCTCAATACAATTAATTTCAGGGTCTAGATCTTCTTCTTCCTCTTCCTTATTAATAACAAGGTTGTTTTGAAAAGGAGCCTAGATTTTCTGATCGTTTCTATCTCTATCCCTTTGTTCCCTTGGCATAATCTGAGGATAATTGTTGTTCTACCTTCTGAAGTTTCCTCTGTTATCAATGTTTTGGGGATTTCTATATGTCTTCTTCCCTTCCATTTTTATCTTCTCCATCTATGCGGACAGGGACTTCACCATTTTGTTCAATTCGTCTACTTGAGGGTGATTTGTAGAAGAACTAGAGGTTGAGGCCTCAGATATCCCTCTTCCTCTGTTTCTGTCAGATTTTCTTCTGAGCCTGTCAACTGCCAACACATTGGATTCTACTTCTAGGGCTGCATCTTGCATTTTACCCAAGGAAGTAGATATTATTTCTCTGATCAGAAGGCGGAAATCAGGGTAAAAGGTGCTAGCATAAGTGATTTTGGTAGAGGCTTCTGTGGGTTTTATCTCAGTAGGGATCTTATTGTACATCTTGTTGAATCTTTTGGAGAAGTTAGAGACAAAATCTCCTTCCTTTCTCTTCAAGGACCCAAACTCTTTCATATAATACATGAAATATTTTTGATCTCCCCACTGTCTCAAGAAGGCATTATCTAGAGCTTCAATCCAAATAATAGATCTAGGGATCAATCTCCTAAACCATTTCCTCACCTCACCATCAAGACTTCGGATGAAGACCCTCATCTAGACATCTTCATTTTCAATGTTTAGGTTGTATACATAACTATAGAAGGCAACAAGGTGCTCTTCAACAGTTATTTCCTCCTCTCTAGTGAATTTAGGCATGTACTTCAAGTAATCTCCAGCAGGTAGAGGATTCATGGGCTGAGGTAAGACTAGAGGGGCATACCTCATAGCCACTATGCAATCCATTTTGTTTATAGGGAGATGAACACCTACCATAGGGATATTAAGTGGGGGATAGCTAGGGGAAGATGGGGTTCAGCTTGGGGAGACTGGAAATGAGCTTGCAATAGGAAAAGGGATCAACAGAGGATTTGAAGAAAAGGCTACAGGTCTTAAGGGGACAGAGATTCGTGTGGGCACAACAGTAGCAACAGTAATAGGATAAGGGATGGTAAAGCCTAGGGTGGTGAAATATTTTGAATTCCTGGGTCTAGACCAGGCTGCAACGTCGGGGGATATAGGAGTGATAAAGATCTCTTCCTCTAATCCAAGACCAAGAGGAGAAAACTCAAGAGGAACACTCCCAAAATTTAAAAATGAGAAACTCCAACAAGAGGTCTGATAGGAAACTGAGAATCAAATATTGGAGTTTATAATAGAGGGAAATGAGAAATATCAGAAATACCTGGCTCAATAGTAGAAGATCCTTCTCTGAGGGCCTTTCCCTTTCTGATAAGATTCTCTCGATCTGCTTCAGGTGTTGTCAAGGGAAACTGAGGGGTAGACCTCGCATTCCTGCCTCTGGAAGCCCCAACTGAAACAGTAGGTTCCCCAGTGAAGTCATCAAAATGGATTCATCAGGTGCATAGTAGAAATATTGGAGGGATATGATGCCTAATACACCTTCAGAATCAGAAGCTCAATGTCGTTTAATCTCAGGGAAAATCTTCAATTTCGTCCCCAGCAACGATGCCAGAAATGCTAGCACCAGGAGTCAATCCTGGATTGCAGCAGGAGTAATCCTGATACCCATCAGTTTATATGTCAAAGGTTGTTTATAAAGGGTGACCGAATGGGAGTAAACTCAGAAGAATATCGTTTTAACTAAAAAAATGGGGTTGGAAATACAGATCTAGGTGAGGTCTTGATTTAACTTAGGCCATTAATTTTTCATAGTGGTGAGTAGGTGGAGGAAAAATGAGAGAGGAATGAACGTCTTCTCTAGACATCCGGTCTTCCAGTAGCCTATGGAGGAAAAGTCTTAGATATGAGATCCTCTCAGATCTTAAAACTTCAAGAAACTTAAAATTCTTCAAAAACCAATATAATCAAACCTACATTATATAGTAATTAAAACACCTGACTGGATCATCCATGCCCTGGATTTAAGAGTAAGAAGAAAAGAGTAAGGAAGAGGCTGGCTTCCATTAAAGAAGAAGTCTCAAATATCAGTCTATAACAAGAGAACCAACGACCTCGCTAAAACTTTACAATTGGGAGCTTAACTCTACCATCGATACTAACCCAATGGAAAGAATGCCTACATATACTTAGAACTGGCTCTGCTACCTAAAACAAAATCATGTCATACATTTAAGGCTTTACGTTGATGAGCTTCTCTGTTAGGGTGCACATGCAAATGTTGGTCAGACTTCCCATGTAGTCTTTTGTCAGACGCGATCTATGTCAGGCTGGACTGAAAGCCTGCCTCTGCGCTTTGTCCCTTTCTAACCTTCTATTTATGGAAGGAGACGATGTCTCACCCACCTTCCGCACTTTCATTAAATGATTCAGTAGGATCTAAGTGAATAGAGTCAACACCCATGCTTGGAGACATGGTTGTCTCTCTTTCGCTTTCTGCGCCTTGTTGGATGCATACGGGGAAGATTGGATAGCGATCGTGGATGCTAACAAGGAGGAACAAGTGAGGCGACTAGTACAGCTCTAGTAGGATACAACACACATTCGGT
>JZKD02S2185673.1:404797-424726 GCA_000966675.3 Picea glauca
CTGGGAAACCACCATATCGAACCCCCGCTCACCCCCCCACCCCCTTGTTAAATGGAGAAAGGTGGGGGGGGTCCAGAATTGAACCTGTGCTGTAGATCTGAGCACCCAGATTTTGGTTGCCCAGATCTGCTTGCTTCTTAGCACAATGCACTCTTGCACCTCGAACTTCAGATAAGTGGGTTTTTGACCCACGTATTGCCATTTTTTTTCCAAAGGGGGTCACTTCTTATGAAAACGTCCCCTTACTAATTTGTGTGATAACACCCTTGCTTTAGGAAAGCTTCAAGATGAGTTGTTGCTTGAGGGCCTAATGGAATTGATAATTAAGATTTCAATTCCTGCATTAAAACTTCGATGTTCTTTAGGTTTTCCTCAGTATCTTGTTTTCCAGAGCTCCCTATCTTAAAACTCGAAAGTACAGTTTTCTGTGTTGATGAAATGGATACTGATTCTCCCTGTAGTACTTTCGGCAAGCTGTTTAGTCTGTGCCTTTGAAAACTGAAGAAACTGACCTATTTATCTAGCGACAAGGTTTGGAATCTATTCAGTACTTCCTCATAAGACCTTAATCCCCTTAATATTTCATCATGTGGGGAGTTTTCATGCACATATCTTTTCAGTTTGTATTGGGTCAGGTGGTTTTCCATGATTTTCTGTGGGTCATGCCTTTTAAATTCAATGTCAACCAACTTGACATCCTCCAAAGCTGCGGCCTCCACTTTGGAGTGGTCGAAGTCTAAGAGTGAAAACATACCAACCTGGAGAGAGAAGGTAAGCCATACCTTTTCTGGGACACTTTCAGATCCTTGTTGATGCCCCCTGTTACTGTTTGATAGGATACTTCTTGGCATACTAGTCAGTCCAATAAAAATATCGAGAGAGCATGGGGAGGGACTGAACATCCAAAAACCCTGATGTAAGAAACGTTTTCTTCAATGAACCAATCAAATATTTTGCCCAGGTTTTCCATGATTCTTTCTGAAATTCGAACAGGTGGGAAACCATATAAAGCTATATGGATGGGCACTACTACACGGTGGTAGATTTCGTATAAGAAATCTTTGGCCTTGTCTTCCCACAACTTAGAGTGATAGAAGTGAATAGGTTCAACATTGGTTGAGGTCCAGCTCGGGGTCCAGCTCTAGTTCATTAGTGGAAAATGGGTTATGAAGAAAGTAACATCCATGATATATGTAGACATATATAAAGGGGTGGGTTGCCCCTTTGACTTCACCAATTTGTCTTCTGTGATTTCTTTATCCAAGTTGTTTGATAAAATTTTAGCTCAATTAAAAGAGAACGTTTTAGCCACCTCATGCATAATTGACACCCATGCCACTGGGAAATGAGTAGGAATATTCTTCTCGAATAGTCTATAGAGAATCATAGCTACATAGATCATGTGACTAACCAACGACACTGTGGCATAAATGCCATGAGCGTCGGCTCTGAATTTCTCTGGGTTCCCCCACCAGGATTTGATTATATCAGAATAATTTTTTTCATATTGTATGCATTCTTGTTGCTCAAACTCCAACATGAATGCAATATTGTAATTATATTTAAATTTGGGAGATAGCTTATAAATTACTTGTATGTGCTCTGGTCGGAAAGACCCAACAACAACCTTTTGAGAGTTGAAAATGCTCCTGGTTTGGACATCAAAGTTTTCTAGGTCCCAACTTATCATGTCATTATACGGCATGAGGCTTGGCTGTGCAACTATATAGTGAAGCTCAAAATGGGATATAATTATGAGTTTATATCTATGAGTATCGTCCACTTCATCGTCGAAATCTTCTGGTCAATTTATAACCTCATGTTCCAGAATCTTGAACACCTGTGTCCAAGATTTAACCGAGTCTATAGATCGCAGTGTAGTGTCTAACGGAATGTCCGCATTCAGATTTGAACCTTCATCAGCTGATTAGTCTCATTCATTGCGTTTCGTGGTGCCATGATATCGAAAATATAACAAGGATATATATTGCAGAGGAAATTGCATGAGCTTCTTACTCGGATAAAGATTACTACTTTGCGAAAGATGAAAATGAAATTCAAAATCAAGAATTTTTATTCACATCAGGTGCATTGATTTGAGTATGCCTTTACTGATGGTAAATTTATTGAACTTAATGGGAAAGTGTACATAGAGATCCACAATCTATGCTAAAAATCATTACCGTTGATTTGTGATAAATGCCATTAATATCGGTGGTTCGCGTGCGGGAGTTCCGGATGAAACAGAGTTGAAACTTTCCGAATCATGAATCTGCGAAATATTAATTACAAGATAATCTCTTTTAAAATATTAATTAATCATGTTTCACTTCAAGTGCTTTAGATATTCGAACTTTGGTATTTTTAAATATAGCTCGAGAAGAAATTCTCGAAACCCGAAACTGCGAAAATATTTATTATTCGTTAATCACTTTTAATTTTTAATTAATCATATTAAGTTCATGTGCTTTGGATATTTGGACTTCGGAGATTTTAGGATATGATGAAAGGTAAATGTCTGAACTTTGAAGTGCGAAGTCGTTAATTAGCTTTTGACCAATATTAACTTAATTAATTAAAATTTAATACCACGGCATTTTAGTGCTTCATGGATTTACAAATTATCTCTTTGTTATATTTCCGTAGGGTCATCTCCCGTAGTGACGTGTTGAAGGTGATGCCATTATAGATGACATGTCAAAGGTGACATCATTCTAGATGATGTGTCGAGAATAGAGGATGCCACGTGTTACATAAAATTGCATTAATCTTCAAACGAACATGTTAGAAATGGGTGCCACATGTCAACGTAGGGAAGACTCAAAAGATACATGTGTACTATGACTTGTGCCCTTTAAAGGTTTCTGAAAAGTGATGAATGAAACTTTCAAGTTTCAGGTCTTTTATCATTAAGACTTATCAAAATGACCAAAGTGCGAAGCTCCGAAGCGACCTTTAGCGATTTGCTTCTTTAATAATTAGGCGGCTCCAAAAATCTAGAGAAATAATGATCGTTTGATTAAACCAAAAAACTTCATCAACGACAAATATTACGCGTGCCATGTTACTATCTAGCCATAAATGAATGTAATTTAAATTACGAAAGCTAATTTATGAGTTACCACTTTGGGAAAGATTATATTTTCATGAAGTGGAGAATGTAAAGCTCAAAGTTTAGGATTATATATGTTTCAACATAGGCTCCATCTGGGGATCACATCTTCCTGTGAGGTGGGGAAGAACAGTAGACCGAGTTCCTTTATTGGGTAAATGGAGTCATCATTTCATTTCCGGGAAACACCTATGGGGGAAAATCATACAGAGAAAAAATGAACTTCAACCGAATCTTATAAAACCTTCAAAACACATTTAATTATTGATCTCAAGCTAGGCTATTAATAATTTCCTTTTCCTAAAACCGAGTTTGGATTTTCTTAAGATAATCAAAACAACTTTAACTGAAATATCATACTTTGGTCAATTTCATTCGCATCAAGGCTAAGTAATTTTAACAATTTATTTAGGGAATCCCTTGTCTATTTAGAATGTAAATATTACTGGAAAGAGAACTAAATACCATAGTATCTTTGTACATGTATGACATCCTTACAGATATCATAGATATTGCTTCACTGCCAGTGATCATATTCAGTACCCCGGTGAAGTTATCTACGTCTCACATTGAATTTCCTTTCACCACTTCAATTAGCATTTTTGCATTTTATTGAGATGAGGGAAATCATTACATGAATTTCCTTTCATCATCTCTTTTGGACTAGATGGGGGCAATCATTTTATGAATTTTCTTTCACCACTTGTCTTATATACATTTTTTTTCATTTTGAGGTGGGGGCAATCAATTTGTATGTATCATGTAAGGGATGATATCTACTTAAGATTTGACAATGAAGGTCTATCAACAATTTTTTATTGTACTATGAACTAATTCTCTCCCAATCTTCAATACATATTCTCCTATAGGGAATATCTTATGGGGAATTTTTATTTTCCATGGATTGGCCTTGAGAGAACTAATCAATTAAAATTTGTTGGAAGAGCTAAAGTTATCAGGATTAGCCTAGACATACTTTCTTTCAGTTAAATTTAGAGGAACATAAATATTTTTGCCTAATCTTGTTTTAGGGATATGTTTTTAAGTTTTCAGATTCAAGTTGAAATTATTTATTTCTATGAAGACTTAAGGCTAGGTATTGAAAATTAGAATAGCGTAACAACTCAGAGATAGGAAAAATGAAACAAAACAAGGACTCAGATGGTCTGATGTAACAAAATCTCATTTTCACACAAGTTCACTTCTTGATTATCAAGCTTCTCTTTTTTAGGCCCTTTTTTATTCTTATTTTCTTTTCTTTTTATTTCATTTTTGTTTTATTTCCATTTGATTCGAATAAGGCTTCAGAATTAATCTGCATATTTATACTTTTCTGATCTTTGATCAGATAACTATATTTACAGGAGTAGAAGTTCATTTATGTCAATAAGATTTCTTTAGAATCTTATCTTGAACAATAAGTATAGAAATTCATACCTCGGATTTGATTTATATTTTCAATCAAACCAATTTTTAATTCATCGCATGTTTAAGAGAAAACAAATGTTTGAAAGTTGAGCGTTGGATTTTGGTACCTCCCCATTTCTCATTTGATAGTAAGTATTCTGCACAGGACCAAGATAGATAAAATCAGAGAATTCCGCAAAATAGAAATGATATGAAGTACACATATTTTATATTTTTTTTTCTCATATCAAAAAAGACTGGGTTTATTTACAACGAAAAAGTAAAATTTAGATAATATACGAAAGAAAATGAAATTGCAAATTGAAACAAGAAACCAAACTGGTATATACAATGGTAATGTGAAACATGATTATTGCATAAAAAAATTTAGATAGTGCCCGTTGATAGGGGCGTCAAAAGTTTTTCCGACGATATTTTCCAGTATGAAGGAATTCTTTCCCTCTGTAGCTGCAATCCTAAATGGTTTGAACCAGAGATGATTGAACGTGTCATGTTTTCTTGCATCTTTTTTTCTAGCATCCCATTTTAAAACTAGATCACCAGGAATAAACTCTATGTCTTTCCTTTTTTTATCCAAAGGGGATTTCATATTTATCTTCGTATTTTTGAAGTCTGTCATCTACTTTGGCCCTGTTTTGTTGGACTTCTATTATCTAGTTTATCCTCCTTGTAACATCATTTGGTTCCTTCTTTGCGTATTGCCACAAATTCATCACAGGAAGAGAGAGATTGATATGAAGGACAATGTCAGTACCATAAACCATTTGAAAAGGAGACATACGTATTGATTTCTTAGTGTTGATTCGGTTCTCCCATAAGGTGTACTTCAGGTGAACATTCCAAGCCTTCTTATTCTCCATCAACACTTTTTTTTTTTATGCTGGCAGAATCGGCAACTGGGTCGGTCTCGTACTCGCGTGACACGGGGTCGATTCCGACCGCTACCACTATAACCTCCAGGTTCCATACGTATGCCCCTTCTGTAGGCATGGGTAAGTCGGGGGGATTTGAACTTGAAACCTCATCGTACATAACACGCTATATCACGACACTTGCCAATTGAGCTGCCCCCCGGGGGCCCATCAACACTTTTTTTATTATATTCATCAAAATATTTTTGGATGATTCAACAAACACATTTCCTTGAGGATAATAGTTTGTAGAATGTCCTAGCACAATGTTATATTTTTGAAAAAAAATTACCATTACCATAGATTTGAAATCTTGGGCATTGTCCGTGACTATTTTTCGAGGGAAACCAAATCTAGATAAGATGTTATCTTCCAAGAAGTTTACTACCACTAAATTAGTGGCATTCTGAGTTGGAATGGCTTCAACCCATTTCTTGAAATAATTGGTAGTAGTTAAAATCCATTTATGTTGGCCGCTTGACTGTGGATGGATTTGTCCAATGAAGTCTATACCCCATTGTTGAAATGGAGACTCTGTTTTTACTGGGACTAAAGGTAGTGCAGGGAGATTTTTTTTACCAGAGAACAGTTGGCAAGGATTGCAGGCTCTAACCTTGGCATTCACATCAATAAATAAATTTGTTCAATAATATCAAGCTCTTAAAATCTTGTAGGTCGTTTCCCTCTAGGCGTGATGTCCACACACTCCTTCATGAAATTCATTTATGACATTCTTTGTTTTTGGTTATGTTAAACAACATAACAAGAAAGCTAGAGGATCCTTCAAGTACAATTTTCCTTTAATAATACAATATTTAACTGCATATAGCTTCAACGTTCTCTCTTTGGATGGAGTCATGTCACTCGGGCACTAAAGGGTGAGGAGGTGTGCAAAAATATCGCGATAGCAATCAGAGGAAGAAAATGTATCTTCGATATGGAATTTAGGGGTTTGATCATCAAGTTCCTCTATATCTAGGATATATCTATGTGGTTCTAGGTGGTTTATCCCGAGTGGCCTGAAATTTGATTATGCTAACAATTTCACCTGGCCCTACCTTTGACTAGCTTGGTCGGTTTTACTTCCAGATTGAACTCTTGAATTTTAACTAACCACCGACTTCTCCTACCATCACTGTCCAGTTGTACCAAGATATCTTTGACAGAGCTTGTTGGCACATAAGAAATTATTTTGGAATGTAGTACATATGTCCTGAAATCTTTGAGAGTTTTCACCATTGCGTAAGCTTGTTTTTCCAGTATATCATATTTTAATTCGGTGTCCCTGAGGCTTTTATTGAAAAAGGCTACCGGCTACTCAAAACCTTCTTCGTTCTTTTGCAGGAGTACCGCTGCGATAGTATGTTTAGATGTGAAAGAAAAGATCAAGAATTCCTTAGTATAGTATGGACTAGCTAACACTGGTGCTTTGCTTATAGCTTTCTTAACCCACTCGAATGATGCCTTAGATTTGGTGGTCCATTTCATTTCACTATCTTTGTTCAACATATCTGTAATTAGTTTAACAATTTCAGCGAAGTTATGGATAAATCTTCTCAAAAAAGTTATCTTCCCTAAAGAAGACTTGATTTCTTTCTTATTTCTAGGAATGTTTATCGTGTCAATAGCCTTGACTCGCTTAGGTTCGACCTTGATTCCATCCTTCGAAACTATATGACCCAGAAGCTTGCTTTCTTGCATAGAAATATTTGACTTCTTAGGGTTATGAGACAAACCAAATTTTCTACATTTCTCGAAGGTTTGTTTGAGATGAACCAGATGTTCTGCATCAGAAATGGAGAAGACTGTTAGATCATCTAATTAAATAAAAAAAAAATTATGTCTCTCACCAATGAAAGATATATCCATTTCTCTTTGGAAATTAGCCCTTGCGTTCATCAAACCAAATGGATTTTTATCGTACATGAAAGTTCCCCACAGAGTGGTAAATGCAGTATTTTCGTTATCATCTTCATGGACAACAATTTGGTTGTATCCAGAAAAACCATCAATCATAGAAATTATCTTATCTCCAACTAATTTTTCCAGGACATGATCCATTTTTGGCAGTGGGTAGTTGTCCTTGAGGGATGACTGGTTTAAATTTCTAAAATCTACACAAATCCTTATTTCTCCACTTTTCTTCCTGACGGGTACCAAATTTTCTACCCATTCGAAATACCTGAGTGGAACAATAATCTTTGCGTGAAGAAGATTCTTGACTTCCATTTCTATTACTAGCAAGAGGATAGGATTTATCTGTCTCAGCTTCTTCCTAAAAGGTTTGATATTGTTCTTCAAAGGAATCTGATGTTCAATTACAAAGGTATCGTAAGTTCTTAAATCATCATATGACCATGCAAAGACATCTTTATATTGCTTAAGAAACTCATCGTACCTATTTTTCACTTGGGCTAGAAGGTATTTAGATATCTTGACCAGTTTAGGATCCTCTTTAGTTCCTATATTACATTTTTCAACCTCTTCAGGCTGAGGTCGTAAAGTAGATTTTAAGGGTATGTCAACTTGGTTAAACAATCTCTCTAAGGATATCAGACCTCTGGGGATTTGATTTTTCTTAACCACAAGCATTCGATGATTTGTGATCTTATCCTAGAAATTCTCAGGATCTTTGCCTTCCTGCATGATCCAGATAGGATCGTTCTGATTTTCCTGATCTATATGAGTCTCATAGAACTCATCAACCATCTCCAAGAACTGTTTAATTTGCTTGTCATCTTCAAAGATTTGCTAGTGCTGAACATTATTTGGAATTGAAGGTCTGTGTCTCATTTCTATATGATACTTCATTTTTAGGATAGTAGGTGGTACAAAAGTTGTAGTTGCTTTGTCTAACGAGTCTTCCTATTGATTTTCCATTCTTGGAATGTAGTGAATGTTAAAGGACGAGAAAAAATTCTTTATCAAATCCCAAGAACAATTTATGTATTACATTAGCCTTGTATGTTTAGCTTGATATTGTTGCTTTATTTGTTTCACAATAATCTCTGCATCACCATAAACTATTAGATGTTCAATTTTTAATTTTCTGGCAGCCTCTAATCCTAAAACTAGGGCTTTATACTCACAAACATTGTTTGTATAATCAATCTCCCACTCTAATCTATATGAAAAGGGGATAATGTACTCCTCTTTTGGAGCTACAAATAACACTCCGGCCCCTGCCCCTTTGCAAGACAATGCGCCATCAAAAAACATTTTCCATACTCCTTCTCTACTATTTACACTTTTCTTTGTTTTTTCCATTTTTTTATTTTCTTCTTCTGTACATTGCTCAAAATCATCATCTATTGATCAAATACAATTTCCTAAATCCTGATCAGAAACATAGACTGCATAATTGTTGTTAGAATATGATGGATGTGCTCATTTAACCATAGACAATATCACTATTGTCACCCAACCATAGGCCAAAGCCACCCTCGAGCACCTTAACCTTGACAGAGAATCATTCCGGAAGAAAACCCTAGGCTAGATAGCCAAACAAGATAGTGCACCTCTCTCTCCAAGGATAGTGCACCAAATAGGAGTTGATCAGAGAGTCCAAACCATAACCAAGAGATGGTCCAAGCCAAAACCAAAATCTGCTAGTTGCAGTAGCTACAACAATAGCTCTCCTCCAAACTTGTGCACAAACTGGCCAACTGCAGTGCGCACAAGTGTTGCTTCTACAGTTCTGAGAATTCCTGCCCAAATGAAGAATGGCCTCTTGTATTTATACTAAATCTAGAAAACTGCCTGGGCTGACTTCTCATTCTGGGTGCCTATCTACTTAGTATATAATATTTCCTTTAGTTGAATTCTTCTCTTCGAGGCTAATAACCTAATACAAGTTATCCTCTTAAGCCAACTTGTCTTCTAGGGTTATTAGCCAACTAATTAGGGTTTCTTCTTACTTCTCAGAATATTCTATTCTCGTCAGGTTTACACATGGAGGTAAATACCTCATGCACCTACCATAATATCAACACTCCCTCTTATCTAGAGAGGTATTTGAAAGTAATGGTCTTGAGCACAAACATACCATTTCCCCGGGAGCATCAACATAGTCGTATAGACTATCTCATGACTAGATCATGAGCACCATCATCACTATCATTGTCATTAGTTGCATCATCTCTCAAAACGATACTCCATCTGAGTAATCAGGCATGATGCTCAATAAATCATTCACTCCATAGAGTGACACATGATCCATTCTTCTAATCTAGACATATGTCTTGGAAGAATAGATGTCCTGGACCATTTTCCATCTGGGAAGTATCTGTCCATTGATCATCCATCTGGCTGATAAACATTTTCCAACACTACTGATAGTCTTCAAGGAAATCAGAACAATGTCATTCAATAGAACACAACTGTGTCTATCCATAGTAGTACACAACTACTATCCAGTGGTACACTACCACACCAAGTAGCACACAAATACTTGATCAGTGAAATATAGTCACAATTCGTGGAACGCATCCACCACAGTAGTATACATATACTATTTGGAGACATACAATGTCCATAACAATCATATCATCTTATATCAACCTGCACAAAAAAACATTGTTATGATATAAATTGAATCATCTCGGCCATTCTTCCACTCACATATGTGAGATCTGGAAGAGAATATACCCTTAGAAGGTAACACATCAATGATGAGATATCTAGACAATTCTTCTCAAGTAAGGAAGAATAATTGTCCCAATTTCTGAGCCTGCACCATTCCCTATCCGGGCCATTCCTCTGACACTAAACAAAGTGCAACCTGGAGAGAATTAATCTGCCCTAGGGAATTCTTGTCCCTGATTATTGAACCTAATACATTCACCTATCCGGGCCATTCCTCTGGCACTAAACAAAGTGCAACCTGGAGAGAATGAATATTCCCTAGGGAATGACTATCTGGACCATTTCCTAAGGAAATGGTTGTCCTACACCAACCTCCAAAATGGACCATTCTTCTAAACTGCTCAAAATTGTGAACTTCAAAAGAATGATTGTCCAGTGAGGTGAACCAGTCTTCTTAACCACTACTAAGAGTGATCATCAATAAGAGAGACTATCCTAGACCATTCCCTATGTTAAAAACAAGGGGAATCACTGTCTATGGTACATCAACAATACATCGAACCATTTTCATTACAAAAATGACCGTTCGATCTAGACCATTTTCCGAACTAGAAAATGCCTGTCTGTTAGAAATCTCAAACCACTTTCTGAACTGGAAAGAAACTGCTCATCCGGGACCATTTTTCGAACTGAAAAATGACTGCCCATAAGTCAATAACACATCAGTGCTCCCTCCCAACCTAGGAGTCATCTCTTCCTCTTTCAATAAGGAAGTCTTCTCCACGAGCTCCAGCTTGAGTATGAAAACTCTTTCATCTTGGACATAGGCTTTACCAAAATGTTTGCTTATCTGCTCATCTGTGAAGATATACATATTGGAGAACCACTTGTCTTTTCTGGAATTCATCAAGGAGAATGTAATGCTTGATCTTAATGTACTTCGATCTTTTTGGAACAGTGGTTTTCTCTAAAGGCTTCATATAACTTCTATCATTAAAGTATATTATAGTTGAATTCATCTCTTTTGTTTCCTGCTAGCTCATAACATTGTGGCAAGGCTCAAACTGGAACATATCCATGTGACACTTCTTCTGTCATCATGGGATATGTGTCATGGATTGGCAATCCATCATTCTGGAGTTCTTAGTAACCATTTTGATATAATATAGAAAGTTTTCACCACACTTCTATTGTGCATTGGAGGTTCTCTACCAAGTTGTGTTCTTTCATCTGCATACAAGGGTCTCTTTTTGGTATACCTCAATTCCTTAAGGTTTCTTTTCATCGACTCTTTGTTCAATTATTCTTGAGAAAATTCTTTGCATTCATCTGTTGTAAACTCCAAACCATGGATATTGTAGATGATATAATGTCTCATGTAGAGTTATGTCTGCTTTACTTGGAACAAACAAGCATCATAGTCTTCTCCCTCCAACTAGGAGAACCTCTAGTTCTGGATCTCGAAATGCTTTCATTCATAAGTCTTCCATACATTGTTCTTCATCATAAATTTCAATTCCTCTTCTTGATTTCTTTTAGTGATTTCATATCAAGATGGTAGTCTTGTGATTCTCGATACACTGACTTGTTGTTCTATATTTTGTTTCTCTCTTGGAATATTCATGTTCTTCCTCATGTTTCTCTTTAGCTCTTGAGTTCATTGAGTTTTTATATAGATTCCATGCTCTGAAGATTCCAACTTCTTTCTTTCATCATAGGATCATGGATGTGGATGGACAACTAGGGATTACTTTAAGTCTTCTTTTCGAACAAGACTTCTTCTGAAGTCATACTGAACATGCATTTCTTTTCATGGTTGCTACCATGGATAGATACTTCATCATCTTCAATGGATCATATAATTTAGGATTAGATCCCTCCTAATCCTTGCTTCATGCATGAATGCTTGTTCTTATTTTGATAATATAATTGGCTCTGTCCATCTAACAAAGCCCATTCTTCTGTCTGCATCCTTATTTCCTTCTGCAAAGTGTCACAAATATTTTTCCAATTTCATGTTGATTGCTGACTTCTTTCCGTCTTTAGTTCTTCTAGGTTTCTTCAAGATTAATTCTGATAATAACTTCCACATTAATTGTTACCAAGGGTTGTTGATGTACTTCATCCTTTAATGTGTATTGTATAACTTGTAGCAATCCTTATCTTGTTGTTCTTTCATAAGTATAGTTTCTCTTTGAACATATTATCTTCTAAGAAAATAGATATGCAAGATATGTGCAGAAAACATGGTATGTACAAGAACTATGAAGAGTGTTGTTTACCTTGTCTTAGAAAAAGAAGTTTGTTTCATCCTGCTTAATATTATTTGAAGGTTCATTTTTCTTTGGAAACTGATGCTTCGTGTGTCTCCTTCCTTTTCTTCATCTTGGGACAATGATTCTTGTAGTGACCATACTTTCGACAGTTGAAGCATTGTATTTCTGACATATATTTCTCTTGATTAGGCTTCTTCCTTGAACCAAACTTCCTTTTGTTCCTGAAATTACTGAATCTTGCTGTGAAGGATTGATCATCATATTTATTTTGAGGTTTCTCTTATGCACTAATCCTTGATTCTTCTTATGCACAACAAGTCCAAAGTTCTTTGAATGTAGGATACTCCTTCCTTATGTTCATGCTTGCGGAAAATGCATCCCGTGTCTTGGGAAGACCATTGAGTACTATATTTACCATTTCCTTCTCTGAGATGATCTCTTCAATATATTGTAGTTGATATCTTAACTGATATATCCTCACAAAGTATGATGTTATGTTCTCATCATCATTCATCTTCATGTCATGGAGCTCATTCTTCAGACTCATTACTTGTCCAATGTTTCTGACTGAGAAGAGGTTTTTTAGGGAAACATACATCTTCTTAGATGAGTCAAGATGAGAGATGTAGGGTATCAAGTGGTATTTTATAGAGTCCACTATGATACTCATGGAATTGATGTCACTGTCTTTTAACTTCTCCATAATTTCAACATTCTGTGGTTCCTTCTATTTTCCTTCTTCAAACTTTGGTCCCACGATCTTTCCTTTCACGATATCCAACACTTTATTCTTGGAAAGGATGAGGCCAATCCTTGTCTTCCACTCTCTAAAGTTAGAATCCCCATATAACTTGTTTTCTAACTTCATAGAGTAAGTCATGGTTTCCTTGATTGGGTCAACCCTAGATTTGACCAAAAAAAATCAACCTTGATATTTTTTCTTGCTGAGAGTACCAAGAGATACACTAGGCTAGGGCACACTAATCTATCTAGAAATTAGGTCAATCCCTTCACTTAAGGTGCCTCAACAAGAGGGTTAGGGTTTCTGCAACTATACCTGTTAGTAACCCTAGCGACGGTGCTTTGGTAACTTCTCCTGCTAGAAACCCTAGCAGTTGTTCTTTAATGAGCTTAGTATGGCTATGATTCCTTCCAGTGGTTAGAATTAATGAAGGAGGTATGGGCCCATAACCTATTATAATATGATGGTTGTACTCATTCAACCATAGACAATATCATTATCGTCACCCAACCATAGGCCAAATCCACCCCCGAGCACCTTAACTTTGACATAGAATCATTCTGGAAACAAACCCTAGGCTAGATAGCCAAACAAGATAGAGCACCTCTCTCTCCAAGGATAGCACACCAAACATGAGCTGATCAAAGAGTCAAAACCATAACCAAGAGACAGTCCAAGACAAAACCAAAATCTGCTAGCTACAACAACTGCAACGACATCTCTCCTCCAGACTTCAGCACAAACTGGCCAACTGCAGTGCGCATAATTGTCGCTTCTGCAATTCTAAGAATGCCTACTAGAATGAAGACTGGCCTCCTATATTTATACTAAATCTGGGAAACTTCCTGGGCCGACTTCTCATTCTGGGTGCCTATTTACTTAGTATATAATATTTCCTTTAGCCAACTTCTTCTCTTGGAGGCTAATAACCTAATACAAGTTATCCTCTTGAGTCAACTTGTCTTCTAGGGTTATTAGCCAACTAATTAGGGTTTCCTCTTGCTTCCCAAAATATTATATTCCCGTCAGTTTTACACGTGGAGGTAAATACCTCCTGCAACTACCATAATATCAACAATTGTTTGGTTTTTGGGGGTTACTTACATTATATGCCAATCTATTCTCTCTGTATAGTCGATTAAATTTTCCACTGAAAATCGGGATCGTAGAGTAAGTCATGTCTAACTGAAGTGATCCTCCTAATTTTGCGCCCCAAGACCTGGATAGAAGCATGTCGTACTTGGTAGGGATGTTAGCAGCAACTACATAACTAAGGATACTTTTTACAGGGATCTATGCAATATTTACTACCAAATCTTTGATCATTCCAAGGCACTTAACTTTTCTGGAATCAAATGAGTATAAGTCTTGATAAGGTCTAGTGATTTCGAGGCCCAATTTTTCCATAATAATTTTAGGCATTAAATTATGAGAGGCCCTGAAATATAGCATGCAATTGTGAAGTAAGTGATCATGCATAGTTAATGTAATATAAAATGGAGCAACATAATCCTTAGTATTTTCGATGTGTGGACCAAACATAATTGCAAGTCTTTCATCTTGTAGATTGATCACATCTGCATGACATTCAACATCAGAAAAAATTATCATTTTAGCAATTTGTTTTTTATAAATTGGATTCTTGGCAAGCACAACCAGGGGTATGGGGATTTTAATTTTATTTATTTCATTTTCTAAACTGAAACCTCCAGTTGTTTTTTTTATTTCTCTGGTTGTAGATTGTGCTTCAATATTCTCTATTTTCTTAGTTTGTGTTGCTCTTGTTCCAACTTTTTTTGTTCGGGAAGCTTGTGTTTCAACTATCAGTTTAGTAACAACTGCCTCATTCATTTTATTTCTTGACAAAATATTTTTCGGTGGAACACCTGTAGGATTTGTTTCTTTGGGCCTTAAATTGTACTTCTGTTGAAGTTCCTCCATTATGGATTCAGAAATTCATTTATATGCAGACACTCCCAAATTATTTATACTTTCCTCATTATTAAACAAGGTTTCTAGGTCTAGAGACTTTTCATAATCTTGTCTAGTTAAATGAGATTCATGGTCGTCATCACTATGGTTTTTTAGATCCTCTTCTAACCCCTTATTGTTTTTCATATCATCCCTTTGCATAAATATTTTCGTTTTAAATGAAGCTTGGATTTTTTGATCTTCATTTTTCACTTGTCTCTTTTGTGTTCGGGGGTTAGGATTTATCCTAAACTAATTTCTAGCAAATGGATCAGGTTTGGCTTGGTCTAGTTCCATTCTAGATATTTTTTTTGACAAATATTTGATTATCTTATCTATCTCATCCATTTTTTCTTCCGCGGACTTCCCCGATTCGGAGGGTCCTGCTTGTTCCCTGAAACATTTAGGTTCTTTGGTTCCTATCTCAACCATGGATTTTAATTTTCTAGATGCCATCATATTTGATTCGATTTCTATGGCATCATCTTGCATTCCTACTAGAGTGGCATATCTTCTTTCTCTTAATAGTAGGGAAAATTTGGGTTCAAAAGCCCCTTCGAAAGTTACCTTTGTCGCAGTTTGAGAGGGTTTAACTTTGGTTGGGATATTATTGTATAGTTTGTTGAACCTCTGAGTAAATTAGAGAACCGACTTAGAGCTCTGTTTTCTTAAATCCCCAAATTCAGTCAAATAATAAAGATGGTATTTCTTTTCTCCCCATTGTCTTAAAAATGTGTTTTCTATATCATCATATGAACGTAGGGATTCTACCAGGAGTCCTCAAAACCAGGTTCTTACTTTTCCTTCGAAGGTTTGCACTAAAATCCTAGAGTAGACATCTTCATTCTTAATGCCAAGGATATCAACGAACTGATTGAAAAAGGCTATGTGCTTGATTGCGGTTAAATATCCTTCTCCCACAAATTTTGGTAAATTATTCATATAATTTTCGGGAAAATCATGAAGGACAGCAGGAAGGACCAAGGGAGAGTATCTAGCCTCTACCTTAGCAAAAATCCGAGGGGTTGGGGGTTTTCCTTGACCTTTTCCACCTGCTCCTCTGCCTTTGACAACAACCATTGAAAGTCTAGGGGACTGAATTTGGGAAAAAAGGGTTTTTAAAAACTTATAGGGACCAAAGTGGTGACCTTTCAACTTCTTCGGGATGTAGCGAAGGAAATTCCGGAAAATGGTCGTTAGGAGATGAAAAGTCCAGGAGAGGAGGAAAAGGAAAGTGTGGACTGGTTTCCTCGGGCTTACAATATGTATAAATAGGAGAACCGATAGGGGATGAATCCAGGTATAAAATGTGTTCTTCAGAGTTTTGTAGAACTGAAACCTTTACCTTGGGCAAGGATGAGGTCGACAGAGTATTAACAACAATAGGTAAATATGAGGATATTTTGTTCTGACCATTAGGGGTATAACTCGAGTCAATCTCAATATTTATTGTGGGTACAATTATCTCCAAGTTCTCAAACCTAGCCTCAGGTTTAACAGTTGTAACCTCCGCAGGGGTTGATTGTTTAAAATTATCTTAAGGGGTTAGTTCTTCAATCAGAACCTTAGCATTTTCATGTGCAACTTTGGGTTGGTATATTTTACCTGTTTATGCAGTAGTCGATTTGAGGTATCCTTTTGGGTTTAACAACCTTTCAGGATCTAATACGGGTGTGGTCTGCTTATCTTTTGGGTTCCTTCTTGTATTATTTCGACTGAATTCTAGTTTATCTGTGGTGGAGCCGCCAAGTGAAAGATAAAAATAGCCTTATTTGTGTATTCAATCTTTGTTCAATATCAAAGATAGAATTTTACCTTGTCATTTTCTCAGGGAAAAATAACTTTGTTTCTCCATCCCCGACAATGGCACCAAAAATATTTTGTTCCTGAGATTAAACTTAAGGCTCCAAGAGTAATGTCAGGCATCAGGAAAGTTTAAGAGAGTGTTTTTTAAAAGTTTTTTTTCTACTTTATTTATATGAGAAAAATTCCTTAAATGAAATTAACAGTATGGAAGCATAGAGGTTGTTTTTTCGTGTCTGAGTCAAAATTGTAATATCGAATGATGTGAGAGAAAACTACAAAACTGTAAAACAAAGAAAGGCATCAATTGTTGAAGAGTATCACCTTGTTGTAGTAGAAGAAAATAGATAGTGGAACCTTCAATAAATTATAAGATATAATAATCCACACAACTTGTAGATCTTGATTTACTCACAGTAAATGTAGAGGAAAAACTATTGACTTAACACATTACTGATGAAATCTGATTACAGTAGTTATTGTACTAAATTGAAATCAAACATTTATCAAGGAATGCATAAAGAAATGTTGAGATATGGAAAAATAGAGGAAACACATAACCCAAACTAAACAAAATTTGGAATCTTTGTTTGCACTTGTATTAACACTCAATAAGGAGAGTTTTCTCTATTAAAATCGGCCAGAAGCAACCCTTAATAAATCTTCAATATATGTATTTATAAAAAACTGTCACAACTCAAAATGGTTGGACTTCTCATAATTTAAAATAGCAAGTATTTGAAATATTAGAATCATAGAGAATGATGAGCTTTGTTGGCAATCTCTGTCTCTTCGTCTTTGACTGAAACACTTCCTTTCCTTATTTGTTTTTTGGCCGGGATACAACTTTCATGTGATCTTCTTAATGTTTTGGAATATATTTCTGGCGTTCTTTGTTTGCTTCCATTTGTCCCTCAAATTTGTCAATAGCATGCCCATGTTCTTTACTTGTTTCTGGATGTGATTGTTTTTCCATTCAATACATTGGATGCATTTACTCACCAATTTCACCACCAACCTTGAAGGCTCAATTGCTTCATTCACCTCGAAAGTGTATAACTTCCTCTCTACCCAAGGAAACTTTTCTTGTATCCTTTTTGATTCTTGAGATATGACCCATAATTTCAAGTTTGGGTTTACTATCCATTTATTTATTTGAAGGAGATCAATCTAGTTCATTTTCTGAATGGTCGTCAGAGCTTCTTCTTTGCTTGTTTTGGAATTATAATGGTTCTTTGCTATATCAATTTGGCACAGGGCTTCAGAAAAATCAATTATTCTTTTGTCTAGTAATGAAAACGCTTCTAGACAAGATTCATTTACCTCTCTGGAAAGTCTTTTGCTTTTTGCTAGATTTGTTTCCCAGGCCTTTAGAGCTATATCCCCTCTTATTTGTTCAAAAATAGAAAGTCGAGGAACATCTGAGACATAATCCTTTTGTACCAATAAGACAACCTCTTGTAACTTAACTCGAGTTGAGAGATCTTCTCTTTCTTTTATGTAGATGTCTTTCAGAGAAATATCTACTGCTTGGTAGAAATTCTAGATGGCATCCACCTTCATAAAAAGATCCAACCGGGCCTTTTCCAATTTTTCATTTATTTCCATTGCTTGAGTCTGGAAAGCTGAAATATCCATTGAGGTACTTTCGATCAACTTCAACTTAGCTTGCAATTGTTTTATTAGTTCATCATGCTAGGTGATTAGTCATTGATTGAACTATAATTACTTTGGATCTCATCAAAGTTTGCATGGAGTTGTTGAATTTGTTGCTTATCATATGCTCTGATCTACTCAAAGTATCGAATCATTCTGTTATGGACAGTCTCCTCAGTTGTGTGTATTTTCTTTTGAAATTTCTCTACCAACATGGACTTTTGTTGTAGTTGTTCGGCCAAATTTTCCATAGACCATTGATTAGCAGTGGCAAAATCACCCAACAAACTTACAACTTCCTTTGCGAATTCTATATCATCTCGGTTCTATCCATCGTACACCATTATTTTCCTTTTGACTATTGCTCCATATTTCTGATGTGTTTCTTGTTTAACGATGGCCCTTCATTCTTGCTGAAAAAGAAGTCTGAAGGAGGCATCTCTTCGAGCGAAATTAGGGTGAGATCACCCACATAAATGACTTTGGAACTAGGATTCCTGAAACTTGACTGCAATGGTGTTAATGAAGTAATAGGGGTACCTATCTCCATGAACGATTGTTCTCAATGGTATGGGCAACATATGTGGCTGGTGTAGAAGGAGATGTATCCTTCCCTTGATTTAGGAAATCTTCAAAATGAGTTGTTTCTTGAGGGCCTAATGGACTTAATAATGAAGCTTTCAATTCCTACATTAAAACTTCGGTGTTCTTTGGGTTTTCCTTAGTATCCTATTTTCCAGAGCTCCCTATCTCAAAACCTGGAGGTACAGTTTCCTATGTAGATGAAATGGCTACCAATTCTCCCTATAGTACTTTCAACAAGTTGTTTTGTCTATGCCTTTGAAAACTGAAGCAATTGGACTATTGATCTTGGGACAAGGTTTGGAATCTATTCAGTACTTTCTCATAAGACCTGACTACCCTGAATATTTCATCATGTGGGGAGTTTTCATGAACATATATTTTTAGATTGTATTGGTCTAGGTGGTTTTCCACGATTTTTTGTGGGTCGTGCCTTTTAAATTCGATGTGAACCAACTTGATATTGTCCAAAGATGCAACCTCCACTTTGGAGTGGCCGAAGTCTAACAATGAAAACATACCAAACTGGAGAGGGAAGGTAGGCCATACCTTTTCCTGGGCCACTTTCAACTCCTTGTTGATGCCCCCTGTTACTATTTGATAGGATACTTCTCGGCATACTATCCGAACAGGTAAAAATCTCGAGAGAGCATGGGGAGGGACTGAACATCCAAAAACCTTGATGTAAAAAATATTTTCTTCAATGAACCAATCAACTATTTTTCCCAAGTTTCCCATGATTCTATCTGAAATTCGAGGGGGTGGGAAACCATATAAATCTATATGGACAAACACTATTACATGGTGGAATATTTCGTAGAATAAATATTTGGCCTTGTTTTTAAGCCCTATTATTGGCTCATT